>VMDO01005850.1:0-93555 GCA_007922755.1 Pedetes capensis | reverse complement strand
TTTTATTATTTCAGTTATACATATTTATTGATGTCCATGGGTCATGGTCTAGTTTTAAATATTTTAAAATGGAACAAAAACAAACAAAAAACTTTAATCCAGCTCAGAATACATGGATAGACCACTTTCATGCCTGATATGCACATTTGCAAAGGGATTGTTTGATTCTTTCTCAGCAGGATTTCAAGATGGTAGGAAACAGACTGATGATTGTGGCACATTTGCCATTCAGAAGGCAACATAGTATAGCACACAGGTTTTCAGAGTTGCACAGACCTGTCCAATTCTTTAAAAAGTTGCTGAATCTCTCTGAGTCTCAGTTTTTTCATCTGTGAAATAGAATCAATAAAGCAACTTCATAGTGTGAAATGAAATAACTATTTATTTAATCAGTAGTTGTTAGACTTAGCTGCACATTTAAATCAAAGGGGGAGTTTTAATATACCCTTATACTCATTCTGTATTCTAGATCAGTTATATTTAGGAAGTTTGGCTCTGAGTCCTAGGCATCAGTATTTTTTTAAAAAAGTTCCTTTGGTGCAGTCTATTTTGAAATGCTTGCTTGTAAAGCGTGTGGTACAATGTGTGTATTATGTAGGCATTTGATACATGTCTGGTTCCCTTGAATAAATATCAACAATAATATATAGCTAGCCTTTTTAGAGTGCTTACTACGGACAGGTACTGTATGAAGCACTTTTCATATCATATAGAAAATATATTAGCTTTATTTTTGTTATTTTTATGTCAAATAATAGACTAGCATATGGTTGAGATAAAAAGAGAAAACAATGCTTATTAGAACAGAAGATGGCTACTTTTATTATCAAGAATTAGGATATCAATGTAATTATTTCAAGGAATTATGGAATGACTTTTATTAAACAGTCTACAGAATAGAGATTTAAAGAATATTTTAGATTAAAATTTAAACCTTAGGTAATGAGTTATAGGGAAAATATGGCATCAGTTTGACACAGGTAAATTCTTTAAACGTTGTTAGGTGCCATGATGTTAGGTCCAACTTATAGTGATCCTGTGTTCAACAGAAAAAAACACTCCCTGACACTGTGCCCTGCCCAGCACTATGTGAGTGCTTTTCCGCTATTCATAGAGTTTCCAGGGGCAGATTGTTTCAGGATTGTTTTGGGAGTGGGCTGTCAGGTCCTTCTTCCCTTTTTGCAGTGCTAGGAAATGAACCCAGGGCCTCAGGAGAGCGTAGACCAGCACTCTACCAACTAAGCTAAACCCCAGCCCTCTTCAAATGTGTAACAACTCAAAAATCAGCAAAAATATATTGATATTATGAAGTAGATCATGCTTAATATGTGTTTTCTATCTGATATATGGGTTGACTTCTAGAATTTGTGAGGAGTTTCTAAACCAAAGTTGAATCTAATAAAGATGCTGGGTATTGTTAGTGTGATTATCTGTGATGTGGTCTCTTGCTGCTGTCATTGCTATCAGATCATCTCTGACACTGTGAAGCTATAAGAGTGTCTGAGGATTAACTTAGAGACTCTTCTCCCATGTTATTATTCACTTGACACCAAAATCTATTAAGCTAATGTCATGGTGACAAGAATATTTTTATGTGTTCATTAATAAGTTCTGTATTTTCCATTGTATCACGTACATATTTGGTAGTCTGCTTGTAAATGTTTTGTTATTATTGTTTGTTCTGCTTATAGTCTTAGCTCATTTGTTTAGTTATTTTTCAATGTTATTTTTTCCATAATAAATACTTCAAAAAGAATATCTAAATCATGATTTATTTCAAATGTGTAATTATTAGTTTTCATTGCATTTAAGTAATAATTTACATAGAGTTATCTTTAATTTTCTTTCTGGTTTTCAGTAATAGTATATATTCCTTATGCCTGCAGCCATAGCAACTATGGTATCCGATCTCATCAGATCTGGGAAGCTAAGCAGGGTTGGGCTTGGTTAGTACTTGGATGGGAGACCTCCTGAGAACACCGGATACTGTAGGCTTGGGGGAAAGACCTGGCAACCCACTCCCAAAAATTAATCCGCCATTGAAAACCCTATGAATAGCAGAGAAGCACTGAAAATAGTATTTCGCCTGTTGTACATAGGGTCACTATGTGTTGGATGCCTACTTGACGGCACCTAACAACAACAACAACAACAACAACAACAACAACAGCATATTCCTTATACTTGGTACACATTTAAATAACAAAGCAAACATTTTCACCTTGTCCAGGAAATTGATTTGAAATTGATTTATAAGTTGGCCCATCAACTTTGCTTAGGTATTTGTTATTGTTGTTAGGTGCTGTCAAATTGGTGTCCAACTCATAGTGACACTGTGTACAATAGGCAAAACACTATTGTCAGTGCTTCTCTGCTATTCATAGGGTTTTCAGTGGCTGATTATGTTTTGGGAGTGGGTTGCCGGGTCCTTCTCCTTTGCTTTGTTGTTGTTGTTGTTGTTGTTAGGTGCTGTCGAATTGGTATCTGACTCATAGCAACCCTCTGTACAACAGGGGAAACACTATTGTCAGTGCTTCTCTGCTGTTCATAGGATTTTCAATGGCAGATTGATTTTGGGGAGGGGGTTGCCAGGTCCTTCTCCCAAGCTTACAACTTCTGGTGTTCCCAGGCGGTCTCTCATCCAGGTACTAACCAGGCCTGACCCTGCTTAGCTTCCAAAATCTGATGGGATCGGATGCTACAGGGCTATAGCTGCAGCTTCTCCCTTGCTTAGATGTACTGCATGTTTATTTATGTTTTCCTCTGGTTTTTATTTCAACCTATTCAATTACTAAAACATTTGTAGAATATCTATACCCCTAGGCACCTAACAACAATAACAAATTTAAATGAGTTAGTACCTGTAAAACTCATAGAATACTATGTGGCACTTAGTAAGCATTTTATAAATGTTAATTATCATCTGCTATAAGTGACTTACAAAAATGTATAATGCAAAAGTATATTGTAGTAGAGTCAGATATTTGCAAAAGAAGTTAAAGAATTTTAAGTGTTGTGACTGAGAACAGAAGTTCATATTTCTGCTTTTCAGTGTTTACCACCTAAAAAATGAAGTGTTTGATATACTAATATGTACCCAGATTGAAATTAGGTATTTAAAGTTGAAGTGACTAGTTTCAGGAATGGAAATTAGCTTTTTGAGCTTTTACAGATAACTTCAAAAAGCTTTGCTATTTAAGGATATTAAGAAAATTGAAAAATTGTAAGCCTAGAGAAATGCCTAATCTTTTGCTTGGTTAGTGTTTGTAGACACAGATTAAATTCACTCAATAGCATTACAACTGTTTTAAGGAGAACTATTAGTGGAAAATAAGGAGCATTTTCTGAATGTAAGCTTTGAATGAAGGGTCATTTGTTTTCAGAGCTTTCTAATATGATAAAACCTAAGCTAGGAATAATCCACTTGGGTTGAATTTGAAAATTTGTGAGAAGTATCCAAACCAGAGTTGAATCTTATGAAAACTGATGTGTATTGTGAGCATGATTATCTGCCCCGTGGTCTCACACTGCTGTCTTCATTAACAAATCATCTCCCCTGGCACTGTGGAAGAATAAGAGTCTATGGTGATTGAAAATTGAGATCTAGAATGTATCATAGATAGATTTTGGGACAGCATTGTCAGAGGCTGTGTGATTTACTTAGGATTAACAACAACACCTTTTTGAGAAGCTAATGAAGTACATTTCTATATAATGGATAGAATGGATTTGATTTTGCTGGACAGAAATAATTAGCTCTCAATCCCTTATTCCAACTTTCTTCTATTTGCTTTCCTCACTTATTATATTTCTTTCTTGTTTCCATCTTTTGATGAAATTAATTGCATTCTTTAGGAAAACGTTTATATATAAATGAGATATGATACACACCTTTCCCATCCTACATTCTCTTTTATTAGAGGACTTTAGATGTGTTAAAATTGTGCTAATGAAAAATAACTTATGACATTGTTAGTTCTTAGCATGCAGCTGTGTGTTGTTTAAGGTACTGTGTTATGCCTTCCAATCAACTTTATTGATATCTAAAAAAAGATAGTGCACATAGAGAGTTCAATGTGAAGGTCAGTCATGGTAGGATTGGTGACCCTGAGGAGTGTGGATAACAGCATAGTGATGAATTTGAGGCCTGGCTGCAGCAAAGTGGATACATGAAGTTTTTAAAGAATCAATGAACTTTGTGTTGGAACTGGATCCAGTAGAATCCAGTATGACTTTAGGTAAATGAAGTAACCTCTTTACTCTCAGCTTCTTCATTTGCAAAATGAAGAGAAAAATTCTTGTTAAATTAGCTTTACAGCATTATGAGGGACATAGGGATTAAATATGTAAATGCTAAAGTAATACTGTGTTTGCTTTTAAGTAGTAGGATACCAGTCATACCACTTGCAAACATGTATCTTCATCTATTTATCTGCAAAATGGAAATGATCATAGTACCAACTTCAGAGGAGTTTTATATTATATAAGATAACCTGCATAAACATTTCACATTGTGCTTGTCCCAGAACAAGTATTCATTTGTGAATATTTGAGGGCCTATCCCATCCCAGGTGTTTTTCTGAGTTCTTGGGATATGTGAGCAGAACCAAACACAGTCCACAGTTCACTTCTTTGTAGAATTAAATAATTAAGAATAAGTGTATAATTGGTGTTATATATTCTATGAAAGAAAGGTACCCACAGCTGTGAGTGTAATATAAGGAAAGGTGGGCTCTAATGAGTCAAAAGTTAGGGATATAAGGAATTAGATTCTAGGCAGAAAGAATAGAAGGTGCAAAGTCTGTGTAGGGGGTGTATGAGATGGGTGATTACAACAGAGTGAAAGGGAAAGTGGTTCAGGATCTTGATGGAAAGACTGGAAGGCTAACAGGCACTTGGCTCTATTGGGAGTTCCATCAGGGAGGCAGGGCCTCTAAAAATGGTATGGAATAAGGTATCTGTTATAGAAATTGGGAAATGTCTACACAGTTCTTGTATCTCTTTCTCTGCTGGCAATTCAGCAGGGCTGACAGAAAGAACTGTTAGACATGGATTGGATCCCAGGAGGACAGAACCAGAGTCTATCAGGCTCTCACTCCTTGCAACCTGACAATGTGGTTGACCTAACCTCCATGAGGAGCTGGTGCTCTTTGCTGTGGAGCTGCATAAAAATGCCTGACCTCACCAGCATGAGTGTGCCAAGGTTTGGAGGGTTAAAGGAGGTGATCTGGGCAGAGTTAGGAAAAGTATAAGCTTAGATGCTGCCCTCTGCCAACAAGGGGAGCAAACCGACCAATGCCAAAATCTAGTAGCTGTAACAATGTATAGCGCCCTATATTCACATTCAGAACTTAGTGGCTGGATCTTTACTCAGATTTAAAAATTGTATGATGATTTAGTTTGTAGTTAACTCTAATTTGAAACCAGATAGGGAAGAGAATTCTAGGAAATATAACTAGATTGACTAAAAGCACCATTCCTTGAAAGGTCTCTTTTTTTTTTTTTCCAGCTATGATTGGGGGCTGGGATTTAGCTCAGTTGGTAGAGCACCGCTCTACAGTCTCTGAGGTCCCGAGTTCAATTCCCAGCACCGCAAAAATGGGAGAAGGACCTGGCAATCTACTCCCAAGGCAATCCTAAAAAACAGTCAGCCATTGAAAACCCTATGAGGGTCGCTATGAGTCGGATACAGACTCGACGGCACCTAACAACAACAACAACAACAACAATGATTAGGTATTTGGATTTCTTCATGTGAGCTTTGGAAAGCCACCGAAAGGGTATAAACTAGCTAGAGTTGGGGTGGAAGGGAAATGGGTGAATAACATGACTAGATTTGTGATAAGATTTGCATTTCAGAATCCTACATTCCATTGCAGAAGATGGATTGAAGGAGACTAAGTAGATATTAAATACTTCTATTAGGAATTTCTTACAGTATTCCAAGTGAGAGATAATGGTGGTTAGGATTAGAAATGGAGATAAAGCAGGTGGAAACAAGTACGGATAAGTTCCAGAGATACTCAGAAGATAAAATGCATGGCATTTTGGGATGAAATTGCTAAGCATTGAGGGGAAAGAAAGTGCCAACCTCATGTTTTGGACATTTTGAGTTTGCAGTGGATTGAAAATATCCAAATGGAAATGTTTAGTAGGCAATATTAAGTGAATATTAGTCATTGCTATAGGAGTAGTAGCAGCAGTAGCAGAACAGTATTAGTTATTTATATTATTATCGTTGACTTACTTTCCAGGTGGGAAAAGGATGTGGCAATCCACTCTTGAGGCAATCCCAAAACAGCCATTGAAAACCCTCCGAGGTGGCTATGAGTTGGACATGACTCAACGGCACCTAACAACAGACATTTCTGCTTGATTTATGGGTACTCAGTATCCTGTTCGTTCCCTGGCACAGAATAGGACTGTTTGCATTTCTCCTTCATTCTTTCACTAAACTTTGCGTAATTCTGCACTTTTCTCTCCTGTTAATTCCCCTTCCAGTTTTTAGAGGACTCTAGTGACCCTAGTTCAGGGATCAGCAGGTTTTTTCTCCATAAGGCCAACTAATTTCTGTTGCAACTATTCAGCGGTGCTTTTTAAATGGCAGAAACAGTTATGGGCGATACACAAACAAATGGGACTGGCTGTGTTCCAATAAATCTTTATTTTCAAAGCAAGCATGGACTGGATTTGTGCTATGGGCTATAGTTAGGTTGACTCTCTCACCTAGTCCATCTTGTGTTTTGTTTCTCTTTTATTTTTGATTATCTTCAACCTACTGGCTCTCAAACACATTCTTTTTTTTTTTTTTTTCTATCATCTCCCCCTCTCCTATTCCCCTTCACCCAAACAACTTACATTAAGATCTTCTTTTCCTAAAATTTTATATCATCTCTTTCCCTCTTTCCTTCTTGAATTTAATCTTTTCATATCTAGTTAGACCTCAGTAACCTGATTTTGCTATTGCTGTCTCAAAAATAATCACAAACCCTATTTTTCTAAAAAAGTTGACTCCATCTATACTTTCTTTTACATCTTCTGTAGGATCTCCTGTGGTTGCCTATATGATGCTCTTTGGAAACCTTGTTCTTACTTTGACTTCTATGACTCTGGGGTCTCCTCATTCTTCTCACTCTGATGGTTATAAATCATATCTGACAAAGGACTATAATCTAAAATATACAACAAACTTTTAAAACTCAATAATTAGAAAATAAACATTCCAATTAAAATGGGCAAAAAACTTGGACACCTCACCAGAAAGCATATGCAGATGGTATATAATCCTATGAAAGGATGGTCAACATTGTATGCCATTAGGGACTCCCAAATTAAAACAAAATGAAATATGACTACACTACTCTTGAAATGGTCAGAATCCAAAATACTGACAACACCAAATGCTGATGAAGATGTGGGACGACAGGAATGATGGGAATGAAAAACATGGTACAGACACTTTGGAACAGAGTCTCTGCTTAGAAAACTACTTAGGAATCAATCTCTTGGAAGTAGTTAAACTGGCTTTCTTAACAGACCCACTCTAGAGATAACCAATTAACCCACTGACCAGTTAGTTCATTGTGTGAATTCTTAACCTATTCATGAGGGCAGAGCTCTAGTCAATTTAAAAGTATCACCTCTCATATCTCAAAATTGAGATTAAATTTAGGGGGAGTGTTGAGTAGATGCCCTCAGTGCCCTGCCCATTATCGCTCATACCTTCCCACTTCACTTTGTTCTTCCTGCTTCTAACTGCTACTGTCTGTCTTTGCCTGAGGGCTTTTGAGGACTCCCTTGGAATCCTTGGGACTAGAGGCCATTTGCCTTTCCAGGCCTTTTTCCCTTTGCCCTCCTTTCCCTCTTCCTTCCTCCAGAGCAGGAAATGCCATGAAATTAATTCCCACCCTATACCCACAATAGTCTTTACTCAGTGATGGATCTTGGATGGTTTAACTCCGAAGCTTTGTGCTTTGTGCTGGTCCTGTCTTTAAGCTCTAGCCACCCACAGGGTAGCAGACTTTATAGCACACTCTTACTGGCTGTCTTCCCTTATTTGTCTTGCTTTTCTATTACATTTTCTTACATTTTCCTATACTGCTTATATTTGAATCCTCCTGTCAGGGTTTATGCCTGCATCTTTTCCACTGTGGCATCAAATCCCATCAGATCTTGGAAGTTAAGCAGGGTCAGGCCTGGTTAGTACTTGGATGGAAGACTGACTGGGAACACCAGGTGCTGCAGGCTTGGGAGAAGGACCTGGCAACCCACTCCCAAAAAACAATTAGCCACTGAATACCCTATGAATAGCAGATAAGCACTAATAATACTGTTTCACCTATTGTATGTAGGGTCGATATGAGTTGGACACTGACTCAACAGCACCTAAAAACAACATCAGGGTGTGCTTCTGGGGAACCTCAATGAAGACAGATGTCCTAGATAATACTTACAACTAAAAGGCATTTGTGATTAGGGCCTGTTGAGTGAGGTGTATCTCATAGTGACCCTATGTACAACAGAACAAAACACTTCCAGACACTGTGCTAAGCATGTGATCATTTTTATGTTTAAACCCGTTGTTGCAGCTACTGTGTCAATCCATCTAGTTGAGGATCTTCCTGTTTTTCATTAACATGCCACCCTCCCAAACATGATATCTTTCTCCAGGGATTGGTCCCCCTTGACAACATGTCCAAAATACATCAGATGCAATCCAGCCATCCTTGCTTCCAAGGAGCACTCTAGTTGCACTTCTTATGTTGTTTTTGTTGTTGTTAGGTGCCGTCAAGTCGGTATCCGACTCATAGCGACCCTCTGTACAACAGGGGAAACACTATTGTCAGTGCTTCTCTGCTGTGCATAGGGTTTTCAATGGCAGGTTGATTTTTGGGAGGGGGTTGCCAGGTCCTTCTCCCAAGCCTACAGCATCTGGTGTTCCCAGGCGGTCTCCCATCCAAGTACTAACCAGGCCCGACCCTGCTTAGCTTCCGAGATCTGTCGGGATCGGATGCCACAGGGCTACAGCTGCAGGCATAGTTGCACTTCTTATAGGACGGATCTATTGGTTCTTTTGGCAATCCATATTGTTGTTGTTAGGTGCTGTCTAGTTGGGTCCAACTCGTAGTGGCCCTCATAATGTTTTCAATGGCTGATTGTTTTGGGAGTGGACTTCCATATCCTTCTCCCATTTTGCAGTGCTAGAGATCAAAACCAGGTCTTTAGAAAGTGTGGAGCAGTACTCTACCAATTGAGCTAAACCCCAGCAGTCCATTGTATATTCAATATTCATCTCCAGCCCCTCTTCTGTCTCCCTTACTCAGGTCCAGCTTTCACAAGCATATGATGCAATTGAAAATACCATGCGTATGAGTCAGGCATGCCTTCATTTTCAATGTGACATCTTCACTTTTTAGCACTTTAAAGAGGTCTTTTGCAACAGCTTTTCCAATGCAGTGTGTCTTTTGATTTCTTGACTGCTGCTTCCGTGTGTGTTGATTGTAGAACCAAGTAAAGCAAAATCTTGGACAACCTCAATTTTTTCTACATTTATCGTAAAGTTGCTTGCTGACCCAGTTGTAATGATTTTTGTTTTCTTGATGTTGAGGTGCAATCCATACTGAAGACTCTGTTCTTTGATCTTCATCAATAAATGTTTCAAATCCTCTTCACTTTCAGCAATGAAAGTTGTGTCATCTGCATAATGCAGATGGTTAATGAATCTTCCTCCAAACCTGATGTCATATTCTCTTAATAGAGTCCAGCTTCTCAGATTATTTACTCAGCATAGAGACTGAAAAGGTATGGTGAAAGAATATAGCCCTGACACATACCTTTTTGACTTTAAACCAGGCAGTATTTCCTTCTTCGGTTTGAACAACTGCCTCTTGGTCCATATATAGATTCCTTATGAGAGCAATTAAGTGCTCTGATATTCCCATTCTTTGCAATGTTATACGTAATGTGTTGTGATCCAGACAGGGGAAGAACTACATCTTATTTATTTAATTTGTAAATATCTTTTAAATTTCAAGTGCTTCTTGTAATATCTACTTAGAAATATTGACATCTCAAACCTGACATGTCCAAACTAAAATCAGAATTTGGGAAATAAACTCCTTCCACATTGATTATTGTTGCTGTTAGGTGCTGTTGAGTTGGAGTCAAATTCATAGTGACCCTGTGTACACAGAATGAAATAGTGCCCATCACTGTGCTATGCCTGGCAATATGTCAGTGCTTTGCTGTTCATAGAGTTTTCAATGGCTTTTTTGGGAATGGGCTGCCAGGTCTTTTTTCCATTTTTGCATGGTTGAGGATCCAGCCCAGGGCCTCAGAGAGTACAGAGCAAGTAGTATACCAACTGAGCTAAACTCCAGCTTTCCACATTGATTATTATTGTTGCCTTTGTTGTTAGGTGCCATTGAGTCGGTGTCTGACTCAGCAACCCTACATATAATAGGCAAAACAATATTGTTGTGCTTCTCTGCTATCCATAGGACTTTCAATGGCTGATTGTTTTTTGGGAGTGGGTTGCCAGGTCCTTCTCCCAAGTCTGCAGCACCTAGTGTTCCCAGGCGGTCTCCCATCCAAGTACTAACCAGGTCTGACTCTGCTTAGCTTCTGAGATCTGAGGGGATCGGACGCCATAGTGGTATGGCTGCAGGCTACCACATTGATTGTTGTTGTTGTTAGGTGCCATCGAGTCGACATATCTGACTCATAGCGACCCTCACAGGGTTTTCAATGGCTGAGTGTTTCTGGATTGCCTTGGGAGTGGATTGCCAAGCCCTTCTCCCATTTTTGTGGTGCTGGGAATTGAACTTTGGACCTCAGAGACTGCAGCGCAGCGCTCTACCAACTGAGCCAAATCCCAGCCCCCACATTGATTAGGAAGAGACAATTTCTAGGATTTTGTCTGTGAACTAACTGTCTAGTCATTGCTAAACGGTCAATCTTTTAAATGAATTCAGTTTGTACTGTATGCTCCTAGTTTTTTCTTACTTGGGTGAGAGTAGCACCTCATACAAATACAACTTTTATTATAGCTAAACTGTTAGCTATTTTTACATGATGATCTCAATCTTGGCTTGAATACCTGGAATCTGGGATCAGTAAGTTTACATTTTGATTTACTCTGGAAGCATTAACTCAGAGGTGAGTTAGCAAATACTTTAAATACTAAAATAAACAAAAAGTATTGTGATTTGCAGTCATAATCCTTGTGTACTAATTAGGAATCAGTCTCTTGGAAGTAGCCAAATTTATAGATTATTTTAAGAGGTTTTTATTAATACCATATATTAAAATTCATCCTGGCATATGACTTATAATTGATTATATTCATATCTTTGATTTAAAGTATCTAAACTTTCAAAAAAACTAATTGAATGTGACATGCAAAGTAGGTAGTGAATAGAATATACCAATTTAGGCATATTTATTTAGACTTAGTAAATTAAAGCATATTGTCTTCAATTATCATTCATTCATTCATGGTAAAATAAATATTATTTCACTTAGTATGAATCATTCATGTCTTTGCTCAAATAATTATGTCTTCCCAAACCAGTAAATGTTCTTCATAGTCTGTTGCAGTGACCATACATGATAACTCATGGTTTGACCATATCATAATTTATTTAATTTATTTTTAAAGATACATTTAGAGGCCGGGTGAGGTGGCACACACCTGTAATCCCAGCGATTCAGAGGCGGAGGCAGGAGAATCGCAGGTTTGAGACCAAAGGCAGTCTGTATAACTTAGTGAGACCCTAAAAAAATGGGCTGGGGGTACACCTCAGTGGTCCAGCACTTGCAAAGCATGCAAGTGTGAGGCCCTGGGTTCAAACACCAGTACTGCAAAAAAAAAAAAAAAAAAAAAGATACATTTAGCATTATGGGTGGTTTTATTAGTATTGATTCCCAGAAGTATAATTACCAAATCAAAATCATAAACATGTTACATGTTTTAGGCTTATGTTTTACTTTCTAGGTACTTTCCAGATTGTTTACTTGATTAATAGTCTAGAGAGACAAAAATTATAGGCTACCTTCACATAAGTAAACTAATAACTTAAATTGCTTTGACTTTGATTTTAGTAATTTACTATGCTCAGTTTTCTCATTTAATAGTAAAAAAATCAGTGAGTTATTCATAAAGTGATGATTTATATTTATATTCATATTTATATTTATTACATCATATTTATATTCATATGGTTAATGTGTTATATGAGATACTATTTGAAAATAATATTTCAAATTTAGTACCATAATACTGATTGTAGCCAGTATAATCTAGAGAATAAATCAAGAAATTCGCCATTCCCTACCATGACTAGCCTGTTCTAGTGCACCTGCATCCTGTCTGGAAACCTAAATATTTTGTTTGCCAAATTATTATGTTCATGGTCACTTTATCAAGAGAAAACTTAAGGAATGTAATATAATCACGAAGATGATGACATTTAATATCATTAAGTGGTGTTCCTGACCTATTTCTAAGAATATCTGTGTTCACTTTGAAAAAATAATTTTAAACAATATAAATAGAGGCTTTTGTAACTATTATTTAAAATTATTAATTTAAGAAATATTTATTTTGTGCCTGCTATGTTCAGAAGTTGTTTATTTATTCAAGGGAAAATTCCTCTTTTGTGTAGATTTTTATATTTCCTATTATGATAAGTTAGAGTGGTCTTATTTTGAGAGTCAGGGTTTTGTATTGAAATAAGTATGTTTATACATAACTCTTTATTCTTGTCTCATTAAGAAGAATAAGTTGTACAGATTTTTGTAAAATATAATATAGTAAGAATAGAGGACAGGGAGACTTACTTTAAACAACTTTAATATCCATTACCAGTATCTTTACCACACCTTATTGCCTCCTTTGGTGAAGGAAGATTCCATCTGATAATTATATAGATTGATGTTTTGAAGCCAGTATTCTCATTTTTCCTTGCCTGCCGAAAATGAGAACTCCCCGGGGAGATAATAATGAGGAACTTGTGAGTTGAGATAGATACCTCAGTTCCTTAGTCTCAGTGTTACAAGAGTTAAGAGAAATGATGATTTTTCCAAGCTAATAACCTAGCCAACTTTGAACCTTCCAATATATGTTTTGTTCTTCTAATATTTATAATAAAACCTCTTCTGCCTAGTATTTACCTGTTTTACAGTATCATTTAACTAGAAATTATGTGAGAAAAAAAGAAGTAAATATAATTGACTTCTGCTTAGCCAAAGTACAGTAATGTTCCCATTGAAAACATGCATTTAGAATCTGTTTTCAAGTTTTGTCTTGGTGGAGTGAAGAGCAGAGGTTTGAGTAAGGAGGGCAGGAAAAAGTCAGGCAACCTCACTTTTTGGGGTTAGGTCAGATAAAGGGCTGATACTCATGATTGCATTGTTTTTCTGGCCAGTAACATTATGGCCTAATATTTCAACTGCAGTCTGCTGTGATATTGGCCTTCCACTATGGTTTGCCACTGAGTGTGTTATTGTTTTTGACAAGCCTGTGGACATGGTGCTCTTCCACACTTTGGTTCAAATCAAATCAGTCCCTTCCAGCAGCAAAGGTGTTGTTTTCATGCCTCCCAGGCCTAGGACACAATTTGTGGGAGTGGGTGGTATATAATAATGACCCTGGGTTATAATGCCACTTTTACTTCTTACCCTAGTCTCAGTGGTTTTCTTTGAATAAAAACCTTTGGTAACTTTGAGAATCCTGAAATAGTTGTTTTTGATGTTTTGTGCAGTTTTCCTATTGTGTTTTTGAGAATTGCTGAAGGTATTTCTATTCTGAGACCAATTTTAATTTGAATGTTAGAAGTTATATTTTGAGTGAGGCTTGAGTTAGAAACCTTACCTAGATAATGCATGATTAACTTGTGCCTTTTTTTTGCTCCACTGGGACCAACATTTTTTAGAATTTCAGAACCAGAAGGGACTGAGTTCTATTTTCACTCTTTTCAGAGCAGTAATTATAAATGTGAGTGCCTTGTGCAGTTACCACAAAGACTGTTCTTATTAGGACAGGATTTGGAAATTTGTTTCCAAATTGTGTGTGAGTCAGTCCCCTACCCTGTAAAGCTGCAGTACTGATGTGCTTCCTCTGTAGATCCAGGATTTTGCCCTTGAGCTAATCTTACCCAGGTTAGAGTGCATGAGGATCTCAGCCCTGACCAGGGTGAGGTCTGATGTGAGTAATGTTGCCTTCATCCAGAAGCTGGAGGATGGGGCCTGTAGCAATCTTATTCTCTAGGAGATTCTAGTTTGAGAACCTCTGGCATAGCATAAAGGCTCAAAGGTGGGTTGATGCTGTCATTAATTCTATATACTAGAAACTCTGTTGGTCAGTAAGCTGCTGTTTCTCATCACTGTTAAAATCAAGTTCATTGTAAGACACATCATTACCTTATTTACTTGAAAAAAAATTCTCTGCAATTTCAACTATGCAAGTGCTTTCTTAATGCTACTGTTTAATTTTATACCTATTAGAAGAGCCTTTAAAGGTAGTTTTTAAAATATCATACCATTCTCATGCATACAAAAAAGGGAAATATAACTAAAATAATTTGGTTTGGCATTCCTTAAACTTCTTCACATTGTAAAATAGACTCTTCTGAATCTCTTCTTGATTCAGTCCTTGTACTGAATCAGTCCTTGTTGCCCAGCCATCTGGAGTTGAAGATGCTGATAGATGTGGTGGCAATTATGTAATCCTAGCACTCAGGAGGCCAAGGCTGCAAGACTGTAGAATTTGAGGCCAGCCTGGGCTATATAGTGAGAACCTGTCTCAAACGGAAAAAAAAAAAAGTCAATAATGCAGCATTTCTTGAGATTTCCATTCTCTTATATGGGTTTTTCTCTCTTGCTTCTGACACCAGTGCTGCCAATTTTGTTGTATATGTCTAGCCAGCAATCCTGTGTTAGGACTGTCCCCTGGCTGACAGGTTAAAAAACAAAACAAAGCAGTATGGCTTAGAATCAAAGAAATATGGTGGTAATTATGGATGGTCTTTATCATCTCATTTCCTTGCTTCTGTGTTAGAGATGAATCCTTTAGATTTTTATACAACTGTCCTCATTCATTTATTTCTTTTTATAATATAACTCAGCATCTTTACTTTAGATCTTGGTTATTTTTATGTTGGTATATCTTTTTCTCCAGAATCTTCTTGCCTTAGGAATTTTTTTTTCCCTCTACCTGGGGGGTTGAATCCAGAGTTCTATGCATATTTTGCAAACACTCTTATCACTGAGCTTCATCCTAGCCTCCTTAAAAAAATTTTCTTTTCTTTTATCTTGAGACAGAATCTCCCTAAGTTGCTCAGGCTGCCTCTGGACTCAAAGTTGTGATCCTCCTGTCTTCACCTCCTGAATTGCTGAGATTACAGGTGTGTGCCCTATAAAGTATTTTAAAGTGGATTTTTAGTCTCATGAAATTTAGCTGATACTATGGAATAATGAATGGATTAGTCAGAATTCTCCAGAGAAGCAGAACCAATTGTGTGTGTGTATGTGTGTGTGTGTGTGTGCATAGGGCAGGGGTGGAGTGTTGTGGGGTGAGGGAGGGAGAATGAGGAGGGAGAAAGGAGAAAAAATATTGATTTAAGAAATTATGTTGTGTGATTATGGAGGCTTGCAAGTACAGAATCTGCAGAGTAGGCTGACAGGGCTAGATAGAGACTAGGGAAGTGTTGTTACTGCAGCTTGAGCCCAAAGATAGTGTAAGGCAGAATTCCCTTTCTGGAGGAATCTCAGTCTGTTTTCTCTTAAACCTTCAACTGATTGGATGAGCCCACTCACATTATGGAGAGTAATTTGCTTTACTCAATGTCCACAGATTGAAATGTTAATTCTGTCTATAAAGTACCTTCACAAAAACGTCCAGGCTGGTATTGGAACAAATATCTTGGTACTGTGGCCATGCCGGGTTGAATAAAATTAATTATTGCAATGACATTATCTTTATTCATGATCTTAATCATGTGATTGCAAATCTTGATCTGTCATAGATATCACCTCTAAGTGAGTTTAATCATTCCCGAATGATTTTAGCATTTCCACCTATTAACTACCTGTAAACTACCTTCCACTTGTTAACTACCTATTATATAGTAGTTGGCAAGACTACTTAATAGTAAGTTGGCAGACTCTTTACACTCCTAAGGGTATGTGGTAAAGATATGGAAGTCAAGTCTGCTGATGAGACAATAGAAGAGTATGAAATAATTTAATTTCTTAATAGAATAATCATTGGGGATGTATAAGTGCAGAGCCCAGTGTCAAGTGCTGTGGAGAATACAGAATACCATGCATTGTATAGTACCTTCAAGAAGCTTATATATTAGTTGTTTAAATAAGACATTCAAATGAGATATTTAATTAAATAAATAAGACCCTAAACCAATAATTATTTAGGGAAAGTATTTGAAATTGCATACCAAATGTGTATTGTTGTAAGGTTCATCTTTTCCATGGTTTTAATATAAAAAAAAATCTTTTTCTTCCAGTAGATTGAGTAGAGAGAAATGAAATTCTTTCAAAATAATCTGTTAGTGTAAGCTCATGGTTATCCAAGCCTGTTGAAGATAGGTATAGATGAATTTTAAGTGCATTTTTTAAAATTGTTCTAAAGAATGCACATTCTTTTCTTCTGAGACTGACATACTGGGTAATTTTGAATACTAAGTAAGATTGCAAGATTACAAGTCCAAATACCATGAGACACAGCTGAAAGCCAGTTTTATTGATTTAGTGTAATATTTAATTTGTAACACTGCGATGCATGTTGTGAGTACATGGTTACACAGAGTTCTATAGATATCTAGGGTCAGCTGTCATTCCTGAGCATCTTTATAGTCATGAATTGTATGTCATGGTTTTTGATGAATTTTTATTTTTCAAGTGGTTTTCTTTTTTCTGTTTTATTTATAAGTGTTGGTGGAGTACAGAGTAATAAGTTTTCAAGTGGTTTTCAAGCTGCAAAATAACTTCTCTAAAAGGGGAGTCCCAAAAATATATACACATTTTAAGAAAGGAAAAAATTGCATAAAAATTTTAATACTGAATATATACTGATGACAAAAGATGAATGTAAGTCACATTTGACTTAAGCAATTTCAAGAGGTGCTCAAAGTGGTTACCATCACAGAAGAAGCAGGACTTGTTGCTGTGTGAGGCCTCCCAGAACTTCCTTGTGCACATGCCATGTGTCTCATAACTTATCATGGATGTGTGCAGTTGTTAGGCATGTTGGAGGTCCTATTGCATACTTACCTCTCCATTGTTGTTGTACTTCCACAACATCCCCAAATTTCAAATACCACTTCAAAGTGGACTTGTGCTCCTCCAATGATGACTGTACTTCTGCCATTTTCTTTATCCTGTCTGTTGCATGGTGGTGCTAGCATTCCTTTGGTAAACATCATCTTTTGAGCAAACATCAGACTACACATTGTTGCCATAATTCAATTCAGTTTCAAAAACTAATATATAGATAACACCACTTAAAATGTGTATACATTTTTGGCACCCCAGTATATATGTTTACAGTGAAGGCGGGGGGCATTTTTTTTCTTGCTAGAGCACCTAATATGATGAACATTAAAAAAAATGTTTAACATGATATATGATGTAATAATGAAAGGATAGCTAAAATTTTAAACATTGGTGATACATCTTTATAATATTGATTTACTGTGTGTGAGAAGGTAATGGTCAAGGGAAGGAATGGATGATTGAAAAATAAATTTGTACTATTTGAGAGTGTCTATGGAAATGATATTGTGCACTGTTTAACTTCAGGCACTGGTTCAATTTTGCATTCCCTTATTGTTTATGAGAATGAAGGACAAAAATAGTCCTTTTCCTCTGCATTTCTATAAAAGGACTGGTTTTACAGCAGAGGTTGCAGTGTCAGATAGAGTGTTTTTAAAGACCTGGAATGACATTGGGGAAAGATTCTTATTTTAAAATGAGCTAAATATATTAAAATATAGTTAAATTTAATTAGTTTTCTTAGCAGATGGCCTGTTAGGTAAAGGCTATTAAAGTTTTATTTCTTTGCAAAGGTTATCTTGTAAATTCACTTTTTATCTACTTTAATGACCTAGAAACAAAGTAGCCTTATATTTTTTCCTTCCTTAAAATCTTATTGGTATATATGTCTTACTTAACTGATGGAGGCATGTGGAACATTATACTTACTAGGCCTATGAAGCTGCATTTTCCCACATGACTTTTCCAAATTGTGAATAACTCTTGGGCCATGGTTTAGTTTTACTGGGATTTTATTTAATTTAGAAGGATTTGAAAACTGGCAAATTTCTCTGATACTAGATATTAGTTCAACTGAAGTTTTTGAATTTTAAATTCAAAAACCTTCTAGAAAACTGTATCTCCCTGATATTGTGATCAGCAGTCCAATAGTTCAGTTCCTGTGTTCCAGGGTTTGTGTTAGAGATTGGAGAATATATAAATTAAGGCTTTTTTTTCCCCCAGCATTTGGGATTTGAACCCAAGGCCTCGCACATGCTAAGGCAGATGCTCTACTATTGAGCTGCATCCTCAGCCTCTGTTTTACTTTACTTTGAGACAGGCTATTGTTAAATTGCAGAGGCTGCCTCTGGCCTCAAACTTATGATCCTCTGACTTCAGCCTCCCAAGTGGCTGGGGTTATAGGCATGTGCTTATCTTTCAGACACTGTTTAAGTTGCTTTCCTAGGAGGTAGCTGTCTCATGGAAGAAATATGTAAGGAAATCTCTTCTTCATTTTTTTTTCTTCTTCTTCTTCTTTTTTTTTTTTTTTTTTTTTTTTTTTGGTCCCTGGGGTTGAACCTGGGGCCTTGTGCTTGCATGCTTTTGCAAGGCCAGTACCACTGAGCTACAACCCCAGCCATTTTTTTTTTTTTTTTTACTTTTTGAAGCAGGGACTCCACTGTATTATGCAGACTGCCTCTGGTCTTGAACTTGAGATCCTCCTGCCTCTGCCTCTTGACTTGCTGGTATTACAGGCGTGCACCACCATGCCCAGCCCTGAAACCTCTTCTTATTTCACTTGTGTTGTGTGGCATTTTAGGCAAAGACATTTTAAAGTAATTTTCTTCATTTAAAACAGAATTTTTAAAAAATCCCCTAAATTCCTCCTCAAGCTCTCTGTAGAGGAAAGATGGGGACCTGCAACTATAAGTATATATCTTCTCAGATTCAAGTCCAATTCAGAAATAGAACCTGTCTTCTTCCAGAGTCTGAAAATTAGTTCCAGGTCTTACTCATTGGCCTTATTTGGATCTATGTTAATTGCTAAACCAATTCCATGGTCAAGAGGATGGGAGTCCATGGTTGGTTTAAGCCAAAGTCATTTACCCATCCTTGGAGCTGGGATCAGCTTAACCCCACCCATAGCACATGTGAAAGAATTAAGGCAGTATAGACCAATTAGCATACTGATTATTTCTAATTGAAATCACCTGAGGAACTGGACATTCGGAAAGGACCATTTGGCCTACTTTTTTCTATATGCAGCAAGCTGTAAAGATTGTTTTGGGAGGATGTCCTTCATACACCAAGGTGGAAACATAGTCATAGCTAGAGACTGTGAATGAACCTGAATCAGCAAACTTTTTGAAGTTACCTTTATCTTCCACTAGCTTCTGCACCACTCTCCTGATATATCTCTTCATGATGTCCTGAGAATTTACTACCCTAGTCCAGATATCTGTTTGTCCTGTCCCATTCCCTCACAAATTTATTGTTTTTTTTTTTTTTTTTTTTTTGCCTAAAAGTTGTGAAAGCATCATACTTTGGTCATTTCTTCTGACTTTACTCTCTTGTGAAGATCCTTATGTATATGTAAAATTAATAAAACTTTTATGCTTTTCTGAAATGTTAATCACCTGCAGCCTTACCACTGTGGCATCTGATCGCATCAGATCTCTAGTATGTGGATGGGAGACCACCTGGGAATACCAGGTGCTGTATGCTTGAGAGAAGGACCTGGCAGCCCACTCCCCAAACAATCAGCCATTGGAAACCCTATAAATAGCAGAGCTTGGCATGGCATAGTGTGGGGTAGTGTTTTGCCTGTTGTACATAGGGTTGCTATGAGTTGGACCAGACTTGACAGCACCTAACAACAACAATAACTTGTTAATCACCTCTTTTATTAATTGGGTTCCTAGATCCAGCTAATGAGTGCACATAAGAAGTAAGGGAGGTAGCTGGGACATTTTCCCCCACACATGGATTGAGAGTGAGGGAGTAGTACTTAACCAGAAAAAAACTCAGATTACTATTATCATAAAGGGAGTAAATGTAAAATGTGGCAAAAACAGTCAAGTGTCCAAAATCATTCTGCCAGTGACTTTACATTTTGGCTGATATATCTTTTTTAAAACCTAAATACCACCAGGCACAGTGGCTCATGCCTGTAATCCCAGCAACTCTGGAGGCAGAGGCAGGAGGATTAGAGGTTTAAGGCCAGAGGTAGTCTATATAACTTAGACTCTGTCTCAAGATGAAAAATTAAAAAGGGGCTGGGAGTATGGCGCAGTGGTAGAGCACTTGCAAAGTATGTGCGAGGCACAGGGGAATCCCCATTTAAAGGTGCAGTTAGCTGATGGTAACAAAAACTTAAAGCAATAGTGGCTTGAACAAGATGTTGATTTATTTTCTCTGGAGGGAGGCAGCCCAAGACTGATGGAGCATTTCCAAGACAAAACCAATATCACTATGATTTGCACACCTCCTGCAGTCATATTTGCTTTCCAGATTGGAGGAAAGGGAATCAAATAAATGAGTCTCCATTGATGGTCTACTTCCCTTTCAAGGTGTTTTGCCAGGCAATCCTGCTCAATTACTACTGCTTCCACCTACCTTGTCAATGCCTACATGTTTTTAGTCACATGGCCATATAAACCTGTAAGGAAGTCTAGGAAATGTAGAGATTTTGTAAGGTACAATGCACTCCTAATGAAAACCTAGTAGGTGTTTTATTTGTAAGGGTGGATTACTGAATGGCTATTAGGTAGTTAACTAGTTGTCTTCACTACATATTGATTTATTGCCTAATATACACGAAAAAGGAGTTTATTTAACAATTCAATGAATTTAACAAGTTTAAGATTTAAAAATCATAAAAATAGATGGAAACATAAGTAGTAAGACTTATACATACCTTAAAATTGGTAATATGGAATGCATTGAATGAGCTGCAAACAAGGACTTCAAAAGAAAGTTTAAAGAGGATTCTGAGATATTTGTCACTTAGATGATTTGGCTACATTGTGGTGTATAATCTTTACCAAGCTGGGGAACATAAGAGGAATACTAGATTTTCAGGGGAAGTTGGAGAGTTAAGTTTTGGACACTTGCTGGCATCAAATGACATTGGGGTGATGTCATCTGTTCACCAGCTAAGCAGCTGCATATTTTGATCCCTATTGTGCATTTTCTGGCAAAGAATGGAGAACTATTCCAGAAAATCTCCACTTCCCTTAGTCCCCTGTCTTTCACCTTGTGATCCAGGTTACTGAACTCTGGGAAGAGCTGCGTCCAAAGGACACTCAGTTCCAACCCCATAGCTTAGAACAAGAGAGAGCTTTGTGTAGTAAAGCATAGGTTGGGTGTTTTGAGGACATGAGTTTCAGTTCCCTTGCCTTTGGTGCAGTTCTTTGTAGGGTGAGGGAATAGGAGGAGGTAATTGGATTGACAAAAGTGAGTAAGATGTGCAAAAGTAAACTGACATCACATGTTATTTCTAGTGAGCAGGTGAGACTTTCTTTTGTATTTTTAGGTTACTAGAGAAATATTTAGAACTGCAATATTATGTTATAGGAAAAATGTGTCCAAAGGGGCTCTTGACTCTAAGCATTTGATAGATACATTATGAAATAACTTTGTCATTTGTCATTTTAATAACTAAAATATAATTATTACTTGCTTTGAACTTTATTCAACATACCACTTCTTGAGTGAGCTTTTCCCTTTTTTATTATCCCAGGAAGTAGAAATACAAACATTAATAGAGGAAAATGCCTTCAAGGAAGGCTTTGTTATCACTACTTACTTATCAGTCCCTACTTTTTTCATGTTATACCAGGCTAAATTCTACTGATAAGATACTCCACAGAGCTTAGTGGACATTTTGTATGAGTGATATAATTTTTAAAACTTTTTTATTAGTAATTTTTAATGTACAACCTAATGGGTCTTATGACATTTCCATACATGCATTCCATTGCACATTGCTCACATTAACTTCTCCCTTCCCCTGTCATGAGTAATGTAATTTAACCAGAAATATAGGGCAAATACCAAAGCAGGCTAAGGCCAATTTGAAAAGTAAATATGTTGTACTCAAGCTTAACATTAATTCTGTTATCGGAATGAATAAACAATCCTTCTGTTTATTTTTACATAATATCATACTTGGCTCCTACTAGACTTTTATATTTCAGTTTAATTTTTAAATTTTATTTTTAATTATTGTTGTTGTTGTTAGGTGTCATTGGGTTGGTGTCCAACTCATAAGGATCCTGTATATAACAGGTGAAACACTATTGTTAGTACTTCTCTGCTGTTTATGGGGTTTTCAATGGCTGATTGTTTTTTTGGGAGTGTATTGCTGGGTCCTTCTCCCAATTCTACAGCACCTGGTGTCCCCAGGTGGTCTCCCATCCAAGTACTAACCAGACCCAACCCTGCTTAGCTTCTGAGATCTGATGGGATCGACACCACAGTGGTAGGACTGCAGGATATTTTTAATTAGCATGCAATATAATGGGTTTTGTAATGGTGTTTTCATACAATTGTGTTGTGTGTTTTGCTCTATTCACCCCTTCTTATCCGCCCTTATTTAGAAGTGGTTGATGAAATGGTTCTTTCAGGTCCAGAATGCACTACATATCTAGCTCTGGCTTTGGGCAGTATACCCAGCCTGAGAAAGAGAGACAAAAGTTACTATGTTCAGGTAGTAAGTGCTTCTCTGAGCCTTTTAAATTTGTACACACAGTGAGTGCTGTCAATGCATTATTGTCGGGAGAGTTGTTTGGGTGATGTCATTTGTTCACCAGACATGCAGCTGTACGTTTTGAACTCTATTGTCATTTCTTGGCAGGAAACATTGAAACAGGATCAGTACTGCTTCAGAAGGACCTTTCTGTGTTTAATTAAAGACATTTATTTATAAACGTAGAGGTTTTTCTTGTATCCAGTTACTAATTTTATTTTCTTATTTTCTATTTTTTCACCCATACTTTCCTGCAAACGCAAAACTGAAATCATTTTACCTCTCAAATTCACTTTGTTCCTGCAGGCCTTCTTTAGATGCATGATGCCCTCTCCAACTCAGTTCCATTGGCCAGAAATCTCCAAGTGATTTGAGATGATCTTTTCTTTGCTGATCACCAAGTCCTGTTGTTATTGTGTAGCAACAATATTCTTTCTCCCTAAGTCTGTTGCTTCTTTCTGTGATCAAGCTCTTATCATCTCTCTCTTGGACTTTTAAAATATCTTCCTAAGACTCTGTCTCCACTCTTGCTCCTACAATAACTGCCAGTATAATCTATCAAAAAGAAATCTGGGATAAGGTGCTCTGCTTAGAATCCTTCGGTGACTCTACATTGATTAAGAGTCAGGATCACACCTAAATTTCAACAGTGTGATTTAGAACACAATACTTCCAAAGAGATACACAGTGGCTCAAGCAAAAGTATAATTTTATTTCCACCTGTTATTTCAACCCCCTCCCCCCATGTTTCTATCAGTTTGTGCTATGGAGGCTTGTGTGTTGCTGTGATGCTGAAAGTTATGCCAACAGTATTTCAGATACTATCAGGGCCATCCATGGTGGACAGGTTTCAGCTGAGCTTCCAGACTAAGACAGATTAGGGAGAAGGACCTACCAGCCCGCTCCTGAAACAATACCCTATGCACACCCTATGAACAGAGAAGCGCTGTCAAATAAAATGCTTGAAAATGATCTCCCCCAGAGAAGCGCTGTCAAATAAAATGCTTGAAAATGATCTCCCCAGGCTGGAAGGCATTCAAGAAAAGACTAGGGAAGAGTTGCCTCCCTAGAATAGAGTCAGCCTTATTGACGAGATTAGAGTAAGGCCTTTGGGACCAAATAGAAGTGGCTGATGTGGCATGACTCAAAATGAGAAGAAACATAGAGGCTGCAATAATGGGCTCAAACATAAAAAGATTGTGTGCATGGCACAGTGTTGGGTATTGTTTCGTTCTGCTGTACTAAGAGTCGCTATGAGTCAGACCTGACTCGATGGCACCTAACAACAAATTATTTCAGAACAATAAACCATACTGAGTGTGTACTTATTCTTTCTATTAAGAATTAATCTTTAGCCGTGTGCAGTGGCATAAGCCTGTAATCCCAGCTGCTCGGGAGGTGGAGGCAGGAGGATTGCAAGTTGGAGCCCAGAGGCAGTCTGCATAATTTAGTGAGACCCTGTCTCAAAAAAAGTAAAAAAATGGGCTGGGTATGCAGCTCAGTGGTCTGGCACTTGCAAAACATGCAAGCATGAGGCTGTGGATTCAACCCCCAGTACTGCACACACACACACACACACACACACACACACACACACACACACAAATTCTATCTTTGGTATGTAGAAGAATACAGGTGTTTACTCTGTAGAACAGGGCTGACTACTGCATCCTCCTCTTTTCTCTCAGGAGTTATCACACTTGGTGTTTATCACTCCTATGTTGTTCTTTATACTTTTATTTCATATGTATTACTTTCTAAGCAATATATATAGTGTGTATAATTTTGTGTAATTTTGAACTTTGTATAAATATATACTATTTGTATTCTTGGGTTGCTTTTGGTCTGAATTGTTTGTGTGATTCATCATGTAGTTCTAGTTCATTTTTTTCACTAGTATATGGTATTTTCGTCGTATGAGTGTACTAAAGTATTTGTACTCACTTATTGATGTTGATTTGCATTCTCTTCTCCCCTGCCTTTTCCTTCAGCCCCTCAAGTATTTGTTTATGACCTTTTCAGATCAAGATTCCTTGCTTCTGGCCCAATACTTAATAATAGAATGTGTATTATTAATCTTTTTGGTTGCTGTTAGACCTCATTTTAAATGATTTTTGGTGGATTGATTATCTATGAAAGGAGTGTGTTTGGGGGTCAGCATTGGTAGCTGGCTTGGTTCAAATGGGGTATAAAATATTTTTCTAGGTTAACAAACTTTATCTCATTAAGCAGTAGCAAGTGAGATCCTTTTTTGATTTTTTTTTTTCTAGCTGCTCTCCAAATCATACTCTGATAAGAAAATCAGAGCCTTGCTTGGCTAATGCTTTCTCTTGTGCTCATTTCTTGGCAGGTGATCTAAGTCATCCACATGCCTCGACTTCAAAAGACCAATGAGAAGGGAATAGGCTCCACTCCAGATATTTCCCTCTTCCTTGGAGTGTGCCCGTGCCACCAGGCATTGGCTCTCCAGTCCATTTTTATTTGCATTGGAATCACTGTTAGGGTTTATCAGCTGATGGGCTTTTTCCCCAGATTGCTGATTTAGAAGGTCTGGGGTTGGGCCTGAAAATATGCATTTTTAAGAAGTATGCTGCTGCTGGTGGTACTTGGTTGATACTTGAGAAAGAGACTCTAGGCCTGTGCTTTCCAACCTATTTATTTTTTTTACTTTCATAGGTTGGTTTGTTTGGGACAGGGTCTCAATATGTAGCCATAGGCTGGCCTTCAACTCTCTGTGTAACCCAGGCAGGACTCAAATTCATGATCCTTCCACCTCAGCCTCCTGAGTGCTGGGATTTCAGGTGTATGCTACCATGTCTAGCTCCACCTATTTTATTATTTCATTTTATTTTTTAATTAATGGACACATTTAAGCATTAATGTATAATTTTACAATTACTTGCGTGTGTGTTTTAAAATCACTGAAAATTTTCCTAATTTCATGTTATAAAGAAGAACTTTAAGTTAAAAATTTATTTCCACATTAATTAGACATTTTAGGAAGCAGTGTTTACATGTAAATTAAACGTTAACATTGTGTTTGACTGTATCTTTTATACTCAAAATATAATCTGTGGACTAGGACACCTGACAGCTTGTTAGAAATGCAGAGTCAGACCACAGGAATCGGAAACTGAGCTTCAACCGTATTCCCAGGTGGTTATTTCACACATTTAAATGTAAGAAGCACTGGTCTAGGACCCATTTTAAATTCAGTCCTTGTTATGGTAAAGATGAGTAAACACTTCAATTTATTTTTTTTAATTTAAAAATTTTTTGGGGGGTACTGGGGGTTGAACCCAGGGCCTCGCTCTTGCATGCTGTGCAAGTGCTGGACCACTGAACTACACCTCCAGCCCATTTTTCTTTTTACCTTTTGAGACAGGGTCTCACTAAGTTATGCAGACTGCCTCTGGTCTCGAACTTGTGATCCTCCTTCCTCTTCCTCCCGAACTGCTGGGATTATAAGCATGCCCCACCGCACCCGGCTCAACACTTCAAATTTTGATGTTTAAAAAGTTGCACATACTGCATTTACTTTTATTTTCTTACTTTCCCATAAGTAAAAAGTATACAAAATAAAATATAAAAATGTTATGTAAAATTTGGTTTGGGGACAAAATGCTGAAATTTAATGACATATTTAGTACAAACATGGACAAAATTGCATTTGTGACCTGATGTTTAGAAATACTACTTTTTACATATGAAAAATCAACTGCTTTGTTTTTACAATTTTCATGAATAGATCTGACTGCTACTTGTAAAAACCTCTCAAAATGCCACAATGAAAAGCATGTCAGAATGAATCACATTAAGGTATACATTAAAAATTTCCAATTAAAAAAAAAGAGTTCCTTTTTCTCCACAGAAACAAACAAACAAACAAACAAACAAAAAAACCCCCAAAACCTCTCAACACATACCATGTTATATGCCTGGAGAGTGTTGTTATATTGTTACTTTTCCAGTGTTTTATGAAGTAATAGTTGAAAACATCTTTCATCAGGTACTTGCAGTTTAGAAATCTGGAGAGGATTATGTTGTGACAATATTTTGAGAAAGTTTTTGAAGTTTGAAGAATTTGAAGAGTTTTGAAGAATTTGAAGAGTTTTTAACTGTTGTTCATTATTACTCTTTTCTTTAAATAGTTACCTAGAGTGATGATTATAAGCTTAGAGTGTTTTTTGTTTGTTTGTTTGTTCATTTATTTATTTATTTGTGGTGCTGGGGATTGAACCCAGGACCCTGAGCATGATAGGCAAGTACTCTACTTCTGAGCTGCATCCATAGCCCCTCTCTTGGAGTTTTGAAGACCAGAATTTTATAGGTAAAATCTAGAAAAATGCGTGGCACATAGGATGTTGTACATTAATGACTACAACCCCATCCCACATTTCTTTCTTTTAATTGTTTTCCTCCTTTTTGTTTTCATCATTGTTTACAATCCATAGCAAGCTCAGTATAGAGAAGTATAAAGCCAAGTGGTAGACTGGATTTAGTGTCTTCATCTAGTCTGATATGGCTACTCTAACAAAATACCATAGACCGAGTGACCTAAACATCAGGCATTCATTTCTCACAGTTTTGGAGGTTGAAAAGTCCAAGATAACAATGCAGGACAATTGGGTTACTGGTGAGGGCTCTCTTCCTGGCTTATGGATGGCCACCTTCTCACCTTGTTCTCCTGTGGCAGACAGAGAGAGAGAGAGAGAGAGAGAGAGAGAGAGAGAGAGAGAGAGAGAGAGAGGACTCTGATGTCTTTCTTCTTACAAGGGTACCAGTCCCCTTGTGATGCCCCATCCTTATGACCTCACTTAAACCCACTAATCTGTAAAGGCTAATCTCTTTAAGCCTGTTAATCTCCCACATAGCATCACATCACGTTGTGGATTAGAGCTTCAGCCTATGAGTTTAGAGGGGGCACAATTCAGTGTACAGCACCCAGCATAGATTGTCAGATATTTATTTATTTTTCCACGCAGGGGAAAATGTTATAAAGTTGGGCTATCAAGAATTGAAGCAATGTTTAGGGGTGAGTTGTTGTTGTTGTTAGGTGCCATTGAATCGGTGTCTGAGTCATAGAGATGCTGTCTACAACAGGTAAAACTATTGTCCATGCTTCTCTGTGATTCACAGGATTTTCAATGGCAGATTGCTCTTTTGGGAGTGGGTTGCCAGGTCCTTCTCCCAAGCCTACAGCACCTGGTGTTCCCAGGCAATCTCCCATCCAAGTACTAACCAGGTTTGACCCTGCTTAGCTTCCGAGATATGACAGGATGGGATGCCACATGGTATGGCTGCAGGCAGGGGTGAGTAGCTAGGTTCAAATAAGGGGTGATCAAGGTTAGAATCTGTATTTTTTTTTTTAAATGTTACTGGCTTTCCTCTCCTACTTATCACTTGATAGGACTGCACTTCTTGCTGGGTAAGGTCATATGACTATTTCAGGCCATTGATTGTGATCAGAAATTTTGTGTGTCACTAGTCACCTTCCTGAGATCCTTTAACTCTTTCGTCTGGCATAATGATTTCTTATTGTAAACAGGATTGCTACTCTAATAGCCTGGGTTCATGCATGACTATGATATGCACAGCACCTCTGCCAATTTTTAGTGGATATGTAGTGTGATCAGGAAATAGACTTTGGTGGGCGCAAAGTCCGCATTCTTTTAATCCCAGTAACTCGGGAAGCAGAGGCAGGAGGATCACAAGTTTGAGGCCAGAAGCAGCCTGCATTAGCAAGAAAAATGGGGCTGGGGATGAAGCTTAGTGGTAGAGCACTTGAAGAATATGCAGGACACCCTAGGTTCAGCCCTCCAGCTACCACAGAAATCATGATCATGTTGACACAAATTTTTAAAGCATATATTTTATTTTATAATAGGAAGAACATGCACAGGACACTTAAAGGTATTCATACAAGTCTTCCTTAGCTTTGTTCCCAGCCACAGCCACTACTGCTTTGCACATATGTCCAATGCATTCTACTGTTGGTTTACCCAAGTGACAATATACTATGTAAACTTTTATTTACTTTGCTATTTTTAATTTAAAATGTGAAAGTAAGATATTGGGAATGGTTTGTATTTGCTTCTCAGAGCTCCATGACCATCTTTCCTTACATCCAACTTTGATAAGTTGACTTAAAGTCATTGTCTTACTCTAAATGTAGTTCTATAACAAAATTCCACAGATTAGGCAATTTATAAATAATAGAAACTTATTTCTACCGAAGGCTGCCCTCTTTGCTTCCAAGTTAGCTCCACGTTGCCGTGTCCTCTAGAGGAGATGAGTGCTGTGTCCCCACATGGCAGAAGAAATATAAAGACAAAGGTTGCACAATGCTATGTGAAGCCTTTTTCCTGAAGGGCTGTAATCCCATTCATGAGGGAAGAACCCTCATGTTGTAATCACCTCTTTTGTGTGTGTGTGTGTGTGTGTGTGTGTGTGTGTGTGTGTGTGTGGTACTGGGGGTTGAACCCAGGGCCTTGTGCCTGCATGCTTTGCAAGTGCTAAAGTGCTATACCACTGAGCTGCACCCCAAGCCAATTTTTTTTTTTTTTTTTAGTTTTTGAGACAGGGTCTTGCTAAATTATGCAGACTGCCTCTGGTCTCAAACTTGTGATCCTCCTGCCTCTGCCTCCCTAGTCGTGGGAATTACAGGCGTGCGCCTCCATACCCGGTTTGTAATCACCTCTTAATGCTATTACTTTGGACATTAAGTTTCACCATGAATTTTGGAGAAGGTAATGTTCATACCACAGTACTCATTCACAAGAGCCAACTGAACACTGTCAGGCACTGTTATCGCTCTGGGAATGGAGAAGTGAACAAAGTGGATAAAAATCACTTTCTTGATGGCTTTTATCCTTTTGGCTGGTGGTTATAACATATACAAATAGAAGTCTCTCCGATAGAGCAGGAGGCAAAATGGATTTCTTTAGATATGCTCAGAGGAAGACTTAAGGAAAAAGTGGCCATTTATCTGGATTTGAAGTGATTGGTAAGAGTTCAACAAGAGGAGCAGGGAAGAAAGTGTTCTCCAGCACAAGTATATTGGAATTATTTTGATTTTGTTTCAAACTTGTGTATCTTTTGGCATTAGAAATTTCTAGATTCAAGGTTATCATTTGCTTGAAATTTTTGAAAATTGATTCCCTTAAAAAATGACTTATTTCCTTCTCTTAGAAGTCATTTCCTGCTGATCTTCTAGTTCCTTTTTTTTTTTTTTTTAACCGATTTGTTTTATTGAACTAGATGAGGATTTTAATAATTGATTTTAGGCTACTTTTTTCTGTTCTTTTAAAATTTACAATTTTTTTTGTTTTACTTTTTTATTACAATTTTATATTGCGTGTTACAGTGTTTTTTTTTCTTCAGTGTCTTTAAGGGCTTGCAACTGAGATTCTCAACTTTGGCTATATTCTGGAATCACTCAGAGAGTTTTAACAATGCCGATGGACAGGTCCTTCTTGATCTGGATTTTCAAAAGCTCCTCAGGTGATTCTACTTTGCAGTCAAAGTTGAGAAACTTGGCTTAAAGAATTTCAGAGGTGACGGAAATATGCTTTCTGCTTTTGGAAAGTAGATAACTATAGCTTCCCTGATGATGTAATATGTACGTTGTCTCAAATTTCAGCCTAGAATTAAGTGAAATAATTAGAATTGGAATGATACAATGACGTTCTCAAGTTTGTTAAGCACTTTCACCATATTCTAAATGGAATTAAGCAAAACCTATATATGAGTAGAATAATTGTAAAGACTTCAGGTACCTGTGTGGATGGGGGAAGGGATGAGGATTCTTATTTTGAACTCTATACAAATCAAAATTGTCTCATTATTTAAGTTAGAAATTAACAAATCTGTTTTCAAATTCTTGTTGACAAACATTGTTTTCAAACTCTTGTTGATTTTGTCACCCACTTTTAATGTAATAAGTACTGTTACCATAACCAGATTCTTTGTTTACTCCAATATCAAGATGTTGGACGAGAACTCCTAAACTCAAGTAGTTACCTCCCTGAAGAATCAGAGATCCTCCAGACGGAAACGGAAATTGAACTAAACCAGGCTACTTCTCTCTTTTGTTCTAAGAAGTGATCTACTCCATTTCTAGGTTGGAATTGGGAGCTGAGAGATCGGTTTAGAGATGTTTATTGTGATTTCACCATTTGTTTTCAAGTATTGTGAATTTCCAGAACACAGCCATGTCTTGCCGTACATAGTGAAATAGGGTTGCAAACTTTTTGTATGTCTATGTATCATATTAGTAGGATGTCTGAAAATAGTGGAGCTCAATGGATAGAATACTTAATTAGAACTGAGTTTAAAGTTTAGGTTTTCAATTTCTAGGTAGTGTTACTTTGACTTATTTAACTAACGTAGCTTAGTTTCTGTATCTAAACAATGTGGCAAATGATCTGAAGTTCAAGTTTATTAATGTGGTAAACTGTTTTAAATACTTAACGTACTATCTGCCCATTTCAGGTCTGAAATAATAATGGTTCTTTGGTTTTGCTATTGGATTGTACTGGAGAGTTATTTTGTAAAAATATTACCTGAGAATGAGTAAAACTCAAAATTTTCTTTAACAATGAATCTTATTAATAATAAATATTGGATGACATACATGGCTGAATTTCTGGGTATTTCTGAATTTATTATAAAACTGATACTGTCCTAATAAAGGTACTGATATCATGGTTTTATTTGTCATATTAGTTTCTATAATTTTTCATTGTGCTTAGAGACATTTTACAAGATCTCAAAGATTCTTATGTTAAGAAGGGAGAAGTTAGAAATTTGAAGATATAGACTTGTCAGTATAGTATAATCAGGGCATAGATACCTAGGTTCATATATGTACGGTGCAAATACACACAGAGTGTACTGTAGGCCATGTTGACGTGTAGCTGAATCAAATAGTTCATTACTTGAGGAAATGTTTATTATTTTCCTCAACGTGCCCAAATAAGATCACCTTGGTAATGACTCTTCTTATTTTGTGCCCTTCAAAGTTGTTCTTCTTTTAAGGAACAATTGAAATGTAGTCTGCTTTATGAAGTTGTTTCTGTCTACTCATTTAAAAAGAAATCACTTCCCTGTATTTGCTCACCAGTCGATCTCTACCCTAGTGGTTACATCAGTGTCTCATGTTAAAAGCATTGCTGCAATTACTGCTGAGATATGGGATTGGCAGTTGTATGGGGTCCTGGTTATGGGACTCTGCTTTGACATGGGAAGAACCTCATATCACTTTGTCACTTACTTTCTTTGTAAAGATAGAGAAAATAATTTGTGCTGCTTTAGCTCAATTTATTTATCTGTAAGGTAAGGGTAAAAATCATCTACCATACAGGCTTGCTGGAAGGTTAAGATAGTAAGTGTTCACTAAATGGTTGTTTTGTCATTGTTATTGTCTGTGTATGTTACTTGTTGTATGTAAGAATCATACATGATTTAATAAAATCTCTTCTACTCGACCAGGTGCAGAAAGTCATCATTTGGGATATTGTGTAAGATTTAATTAATCGATTAACACAGATACACTTATTGAATATGTTAACTTTTGTCTTGACTTAGCTTTTAAAAAGAATAATATTAGCATATATCAGAAAAATTTCACAAGTAGGTGTTTTTTGTTTGTTTATTGTTTTTTGTGATACTGGGGATCTTGAACCCTGTGCATACTTTGCAAGCTTTCTACCACTAAGCGGCACTCCCCAGCTCATAAGTTATCATAAGTTATGCGGGCTGCCTCTGGCCTCAAATTTGAGATCCCCCTGCCTCCATTTCCCAAGTCACTGGGATTACAGGTGTGTGCCACTGTGCCTGGTTCATAAGTAGTTTCCTAAATGATTTTGTTTTAAAATTCTTACAGGTGTCTTCTTAGCCCATAATTTAAGTGTCTTGAAATCTGAGGATTCCACCAAGATAATATGATAGGAACTTTCAGTGATTTGGGGCCATATCCTACTTAGACTGATGCTCTCAGATTTCCTGAGAGGTTGGTACCGTGGCAGACTCTGCTCACTAGTTGGCACAGATGATAATGCCATCTCTGCCTCAAGAAGGAGGTAAGAAAATTGACTTAATTACATTACAAAATATGGCTGTGGTATGGAGCATTACTGTTCATTCAAAGTTATTTGTCAACTTTTAAAGTACCATAATTTATGATTTTACTTTGTTTGGGGGGACATTTGTGTTTTTGGTGTGGATTTTTTATTATTTCAGCGATATTTGGTTGTTTCACATTTCTTTTAAAGTTGTTCAGGGACCCTCTGCCCTGGAGCTGAGCACAGAATTACCTTATCCAAGCACCATGAAAAGGAAAGTCAGAAAGAAGAAAAAGAAGGGAATCATCACAGCAAACGTTGCTGGGACAAAGTTTGAAATAGGTAGGTCTCTTCAGAATCAGAATTTTCATAATTGTTGTAAAAATTGATTTTGATTTTAAAAACAATGTAGAATTTCAGAGACAGAACTATCTTTTATGTAATGGATTTTCAAATGACTTCCATAAAGTTTTTGACATGTTAGAAAGTTTCTCCTCCTATGCAGTGGAGAATGACAGACATTAAAAAGGTGCTAATTGATTTCTAAAATTTCAGTTCAAACATAAATGCAGTTAAATAGCTTAGATGAATAAAAGGTGAAAGCTGAATACCTGACATTGTGTTTTTCTATAAAATTCAACCTTGTCTGCAATCTGAGCTTTGAAGTTCATAATAAAGGAGATTTATAAGTATCTGACCTTACAAATTTGATTTTGTGAGTCTAAAGAAAGAGTAGACATTTTCTATTATTCTTACTTGAATATTCCCAGCCTCACTGGTTTGTGCATACTTGAATACCCAGATTTAAGTAGCTCATTATGCTCTTTCCCTTCATAACTGCCAGGAGTTCCATTTCTCTCTTTAGGGCCTTTCCAATTATTTGTAAGAGGTTTCAGCAGTGTTTTTCAGTTACTCAGGAATAGGTCTGCCTTGGAGCTGCCATCCTGACTTTGTCATTGCTTTCTCCTTGTGAGTTAAAGAAGTCTCCTGGGCTATTGCCCTTGCCCTCTATATGAGTGTGAGGTAGCACAGCAGCTGCTGAGCCCCAAGAAAACCAAAGCTGCATGGTTGTCTGTGACCAAGTAGAGGAAAAGCCTTTTCCTCAACTCTTGGGTGTTTGTACTTGATGACCTGGGGTTTCAGTACAATCTTAAGTTTCACCCTGCCTCTCATGCAAAATAGGTACTTCTGCTCAAAGTCCCTTCCCTCACCTTTCCCATCCCATTCATGATCCTTTTCTGTTATGCCTGTATTCTGGGCACTGATGCATATAATGCCTGTCCTTTCTTTTCAGCCAGCCAGTAAATAATCAAGAGCTCCTAGGATTTGAGAGCAACTAGTGTCTCATTTTCAGTTTTGTACTTGAGCTAAGTCATCCAGACAATTGGTATCATTTCTTGTCATATGTAGAAAGTATATAGTAAAAAGAAAACATTTAAAAAGACAACATTGAAGCACTATATAGATACACCTTTCTGTGAAGACTCAGAATCCACGTGGAACTCAAAAATTACCCCAACCATATTGCTCATTTTTATTTTAAACTTGGAATTCCCTGAAAGAAAAATGTCAGTAAGTGAACTATGAGATCTGTATCCAAGAGGAACATGTAAACACTTTGTACTCAGAAGGAAGCTTTTCTCTGAGAATGAACATTTTCAGTAGGATTATAGGGTTGGGGGCTGAGGAGGACCAATGTCTAAATCTCTCCTGTGAATGCTGCTTCATTATTTCATGGCCTAAGTAAACAGAAGTGACTTGATTTTAAGTGCCAAAAATAATTTGACCTAGGAAGGTGGAAGTATAAGATGCATCTGATGATCAGGGGCTATTTTTACATTTGCCATTTTGTACCTAGCACCATGTCATGAAAAAGCCATAAAAGTACATTTTTCTGAGTAGAGTTATTACCTCAGCTGTCTGTTTTCGTTGTGCCAAATTAATTACTAAACTCGTTGGAGGTTTTGTGTACCTGATATATCTGAGAGGATTGAAACTAAGGATGCTTGGTGCAATCTAACACAATTCTCAGTAACTATTGAGAGTAATTTGGTCCCAGATAAAACTGTTGTAGCTAAAAATAAAGCTGTGCTATAACTACTCGGTGTTTTTCAGATGAAATACTATAAACATGTGTATTTCCACAATAAATATATTTCAAAAGTATCTTAATTTTGGTTTAACTATTTACTTACAGTTCGTTTAGTAATAGATGAAATGGGATTTATGAAAACTCCCGATGAGGATGAAACAAGTAACTTAATATGGTGTGACGCAGCTGTTCAGCAGGAGAAGATTTCAGAGTTGCAAAATTACCAGGTGGGAAATGTATCATGACCACATGACCAATTATTGTTATGAAGAAAATTCTATGAGTTCCCTCATAATTTTATTTAGGTTCTTAAACGTGTTAACATAAAGTAGATGTCAGTTCTAAGTTACCTGCATAGTTTTGTTGCTATCCAGTTGTGTTGACTCTTTGCATGAAGCCTGCATCCTTTTCAAACTTAAGTGTTCATCTCTTTCTTTCTTTAAAGAGACTTAAAGATGGTGCTGTGCATTATGCCTAAAGATAAGTGACATGGAATAGATTGCATGGGGAGATTAGGATGTGAAAATGTGTTGTAATGTAAGCTGTATGTAATCTGGATTTTATTTTTACAGTTTATTTTACAACATACTCTGAAGAAAATATATATCAAATTTAAAAAAAAAACAAGAAATTTTATACAATTGATATTTTGTGTAGTGCTTCTGTTAGTTTAGAATGCATATTTTACCAGAGGGAGCAAATATTGTAAGTCTATTTTCACCACTTTTTCTACAGTGTCTATGTGTGAATATAATAAACCTAGTATTCCAAAAACAATTTGGATACTGAATTATCACTTATTAACCCAGAACATTAGAACTTTACACTCTGACTTTAAAAAATTTTTACAGTTTTATTCTCTGATTACCATAGATTCTAAATTCCAAAAATTAATCATAAGTCATTTAATTTTAAATCTTTTATATTAATAATTGCCAGCTTATTAAAACATAAATCTCAAAAGATGGATTTAACTGTATTACATTATAAACAAATATATTCATTAAGTTAATAAGAATATTAATATTTACCTTTTTATTTTCCAGAGGATCAACCATTTTCCAGGAATGGGGGAGATCTGTAGGAAGGATTTCTTAGCGAGAAATATGACCAAGTAATCTTCATTTTCTTGTATTAGAGAAAATCTGTGCAAAATTTATACTATGAATTTTGTAGTAGTATCCTTTATATGGTTACATTGATTTGAAATGCTATTTAGATGAAAGAGATACAATTTTAGAACTGGAATGGTCTTAACAGTTCTAGTCTTCCACTTTATAAAGGAAGTAACTGAGGCTCATAGAAATGGATATTTTGCACAAAGTCAAACTGATATAGTTAATAGCAGAAGTGGATCCAAATCCCCATCCTCAGAATCAGCATTCTTTTTACTACAACTTGCTGCTGCTTTAGTAACAAAAGTTTTAGGTTTTTTTTTTTTCCCTTCCACTCAGTTTTGGGGTTGAACCCAGGGCCTCACATATGTTAGCCAAGTGCTCTATCATTTAGCTACACTCCTAGCCCCCTTTAAAAATTTTTTTTATCTTGAGACAGGGTCTCTCTTAAGTTGCACAGCTGCCTCTGGCCTCAAACTTGGGATCCTCCTGCTTCTGACTCTCAAGTGGCTGGGAATACACACAGGCACCATGGCCCCTTTTGCAGAAGTTTTCCTTTTAAATATAAAATGTAGTCTGTATGTGGGGTTCAATAGATAAGTGTTTGTTTTCAGTTAAACTTTGCAGGAACCAACTTGTTTCATTACATGCAGTGTGTGTGTGTGTGTGTGTGTGTGTGTGTGTGTGTGTACATTCATATTGGTTAGTGAACATCTAACATGTGCCGGGCACTATAGTAAGTGTATGTGTATATACATACACATAGACACACATATGCATGTGTACTAGGGATATATATGTGCATATATTTATGTCTAATGACCCTATGTAGGGTAACAGTCTACTTTCATGGGAAAACTGTTAACAAGTACACAAGTGTTTGATTAAATGAATTACAGAATTTTTATTCAATTTATTTTTCTGTGAGTTTTTTTTTGTATTTTTTATGTAAGAATATTGAGTGATAAATTTAAAAAAAAAGGAAAGAGAAGAAGGTCTAATAGAACATCAAACAGGTTTAATACAACATGTTCATAATTAGAGAAGTACTAGTATTTTCCATGTAAAAGCTTATAATTATGCATTTATTTACTCAACAACTTTTTTTGTGGATCTAGTCTATGCTCCAGAGACTGCTAAGTTTTAAGTATACAAGATGAATAAGACATAGTCCTTGCCTAGAACTTACATTTTCATAAGGGAGAAGGCTAACTTTCATAAGTACTATGAAAAAGAAGTATTCATCTCTAAACTTCTGTGTAGAAAAGGAATTTTAACCTAGTTAGGGAGGTTTGAGGAAGTGATGTGGAAACCAACATATGAATGATGAATAGAGTTCCCTGGTGCAGATGGTAGATAAGTACTATCCAGGAAGGAAGAATAGCATGAGCCAAGGTCATGCAGAGGGAGAGAGTATGAATGGTCAGGATACTGAAATAATGCTAAGTGCAGCTGGAGCACAGAAAGATGGATGGGAACTGAGGAGAGATCAGCTGAGGGGTGATTATTGTTGTTGTTAGGTGCCATCGAGTCGGTATCCGACTCATAGTGACCCTGTGTACAACAGGGGAAACACTATTGTCAGTGCTTCTCTGCTGTTCATAGGATTTTCAATGGCAGATTGATTTTTGGGAGGAGGTTGCCAGGTCCTTCTCCCAAGCCTACAGCACCTGGTGTTCCCAGGTGGTCTCCCATCCAGGTACTAACCAGGCCCGACCCTGCTTAGCTTCCGAGATCTGACGGGATCGGATGCCACAGGGCTATGGCTGCGGGCTCTGAGGATGTTCAGAATTACAGTCTTTATCCTGCGTCCATTATGGATGTGGGGGGTGAGGAGATTGGGGATGTTGGTAATTTGACCAGATTTGCATTTTGAAAAGATCATTCTGGCTTCTCTGTTTAGAATAGAAATTTATATAGTTGAGAGAGGTAAAGGGTGAAGGCAGCTCTGTCAGCAGCCTATTGCAAATAGGCAATTTCTCATTCCATAGAGTCCTTGGAATTCTCCTTAAGGGAAATAAATTGTTTTCTGTTAGATTAAAAAGTTATGACCTAGTAATATAAAAATAGCTAACTACTTACTTAATATTATTTAGTAAATCTCTGCTAGAGCAGAAATTTTGACAGATTTCAAAATTTCTAAGTAAGATTGGATGTTTCTTTTGAGCTAGAATACCTAAATGGAATAAAGTATATCACTTGAATATATATGTTTAGATTTTTTCCAAGCATATATGTGAAAGAGTGGTACTACAGAAATACCATATAGTTAGCTTTTTAAAAAAATTGGTGTGTGTGTGTGTGTGTGTGTGTGTGTGTGTGTTACTGGGGATTGATCCCAGGACCTTATGCATGCTAGACAAGCACTTTGCCATTGAGCTACATTTCCAGCCCTCACATGGTTGGTTTTGAAGAATAGTATTCTAATTAAAGTTTTAACTTGATCTAGTTTCATCTTTTTTTTTTTTTTTGGTACTGAGGCTTGAACCCAGGGACTCACTCACGCAAGTGTGGACCACTGAGCCTCACCCTCTGCCCATTTTTTTTTTGTTGTTGTTGTTTTACTTTTTTTAGACAAGGTCTCGCTAAATTATGCAGACTGCCTCTGTTCTCAAATTTGCAATCCTCCTGCCTCCACTTCCCGAGCCACTGGGATTATAGGCGAGCACCACCTCACCCGGCTTTTCATATCATTGTTAAATATTCTAATTCATTAGTGTTGTTACTGTGCTTTATTTATTTATTTATTTATTTTTTGGTATGTAATTTTCAAATCGGATTATTCTATGTGGCACTGAGATTATTTACTGTGTGAGTATAAAATGGATTGGACAGGTGTAGTTGATAATCATTTCCCTTCTCATTATGGTAATACAACTTTCTTTTCTTTTACAGAATTCTCTTTTAGAACACTTGAAATATGATAATTGTAGGACTTTTCAGTTGCATTACCCCAATGTTTGATGTATTCCACACTCTAGTTTTAGAATTTAGGCTTTATGTCTGTGCCTAATGTGTACTATAATTCCATTTTAATTTTTAGCAATCCCATTTGGAGACTACACTGAATGCATTTAAAAAAAGACAAATCCTCTTTTGAAACAGTCAGATTTTCTCTAATATGTAACAGCTTAAAATTGTGCTCATCATTTCTTTATTTTTGTTGGGAATTGATAAGAACACAATGATTAACATTTGGGATCCATCAAAATTAAACATTTTATACCTAGTATTATTCCTAAATTATAGGTAGCCTAACTTATAGCAAATAGAAAAGTCTCAGGACGTATTATACCTATACAGTCATATATATAGGTGTCTTATAGGTGTTCCTTGCTTTATATGCTGTCAGCCTACTTATCACATTGTTTTGTAATTAATACCCTATCTGTAAATTTATTGAAGGCAGAGACTATACCAATTTATGTTAATATCACCAGAGTCTAGCACAGTGAGCTTTGATGCTGTAATATTATAATATGTAAATCAGTACGTAATAGGGAAGGGATTTTTGTTTATTTATTTATTTTTCACTAACTAATCCAAGTGTCTTGACTACTTACTGTGTAGTACATTGTTGTTGTTAGGTGCCATTAAGTCAGGTCCAACTCATAGCAGCCCTCCTAGAGTTTTCAATGACTGATTGTTTCGGGATTACCTTGGTAGTGGATTGCCACATCCTTCTCGTGTCTGCATTGCTGGGGATCGAACCCTGGTTCTCAGAGAGTGCAGTGTGGCGCTCTACCAACTGAGCTAAACCCTAGCCTGCTTAGTTTCCAAGATCAAGTGGGATCAGATGCCAGGGTGCTATGATTGCAGACCTATCTAGTACGTAGTAGGTACTTACTAGGTATTTTTTGAATAGATCACTAAATGAATGGTAAGTGAAAGAATGAGAGAATTTGTCTTTGTAGTATAACTAGTAGAAGAAAAACAAGATTTATAGAAGCTTAAAAGAAATTATGCATTGTCTCTAATTTATAGAATGATCAAGTCTCGGCCTCTGGATTATGCCTTTGTTCCTCGAACATGGATTTTCCCTGCTGAATATACTCAATTCCAGAACTATGTGAAAGAATTAAAGAAAAAACGAAAGCAGAAAACTTTTATAGTAAAGCCAGCAAATGGTGCAATGGGTCATGGGTAGGTTTATTTTTATCAAGAATATATAAAAATTAAAAAAATTGGAGAGAAGAGAATAAATGTGTATAATTACTCATGGTTGAGTACTATTATAACAAAATAATAAAATAAGTTTCCAACTACTGGTTTTTTTTGAAACTGAATCCTTAATAACCTTATTCTTTTAGCACACAGGTTTCAGTAATTCAATCTGAAAATTAAATCATCAGATCATGAGACTTTAATAGGAGGTAATAAAACAGAGAAAAATGTTGTATTCTAATTTCTTCATAAACATAAAGGGCACATTTATATTAATTTCAGTAGGCTTGGAGAATAAAATCAGTTACTGCAGAGGAACTAAGTTGACTTCAAGAAAGAAATGGAAAGGGAGTTATCTTTTCAGAGCTTTTATTCTTGAAGCAAAATAAGCATATTCTTTGCTTTATGAATATGTTTTTTCTTCATGTAGCTATGGTAATTGGATTGAAAATGGATGGGACATATTTTAAGCTAGAGTGCCAAGAACTAGACATGTTAGCTGAGAATAGAATTTGCAATTTAAAATTCTTGTTTCCTTTTGCTTACTCTGTTTAGTTTTCTGCAATGCACTTTTTCAAAGAAGGGGTAGCTGAAGCTGGTTTTTAAAAAAATAAAATACACTTGAGTCATTTAAATTTTTTGATTTAAAATGCTATAGGAAAAAGATACTTGGAAATTGTAGCTACCAGGTAGATTACTGTTGTAAACATTTTCTTTAACTTTTAAGCATAATGTAATGATTTAATCATACATATTTTTAAATATGGTCTGGTAATTTAAAAGTAAATAAGCGTGCTAATGGGAATGTTTAATGTTAAGTTGGCTTCCTATACATTAGTATGAAAAGGAAATGGGGATAATAAATGAATTGTATGTTTTTCTCAATTTTAGTGTTAAAAGTTTAATATTAATATATTTATGTCTATGTATTTATATTTATTAAGCATATGTAAGGAATAATCCAATTTCTTTTTGATGACAATATAAAAACATAACTGGAAAAGGAGACTATTGAAAGGGCATTCTGTATTGCCTGGCGTATCTGTTCTAATACAAAAGTACATAGGTAAAGGACACTTCATTTCCTTTTGAATCTATCTCATCCCTCATAATCTTCTGTGTTGTCATTTTGTATGTTATTGAAAGTGAAAGTCAAGACTGCAGCTATTTTTGGTGAACTCTTTCTGCCTTCAATACTATTATTTTTTGCTTGATATATTTTGTTAATTGAATATATATTTATAGTTGTTATATATTCTTGATGCATTGACATTGTATCATTATATAAGGTCATTCTTTATCTCTTATAACAATTTTTGTCTTAAAGTCTGTTTTGTTTGATAGTAGTATAGCCACTCTAGGTTACTATTTGCATGCAATATCCTTTCCATCTTTTCACTTTTAGCTTATTTGAATTTTTGACTCTAAAGGGAGTCTTTTGTGGAAAACATAGTTGCCCCATTTTTAAAAAATTTCCTTTATCTTTGCAAGGGTATGGAATCAACCCAGATGTCCATCAACAGAGGCTTAGATTAAAAAGTTGTGGTATGTATAAAACAATGGAATGTAGCAAAATGGATGGAACTGGAGAGCATCATTTTAAGCAAAATAAACTCAGACTCAAAAAGAGAAATACCCTATGTTCTCACTCATGTGGAAGCTCAGTCTACCTTAAAGGAAAAAATGATTTACACACACACACACACACACACACAAATGAACAATCATACTTACCTAATAATGGAAAATACAAGTGGACCCATTAGGAGGGGGGGAGGGGGAGCAGTGGCAGGGATGGAGAGAGCAGATGTTGGAGAAGGGGAGAAGGGGGAGGGAAAACAATGTAGAGGGGTAAAGAGGGTGATAAAAATGCAAAATACAGGGTGTAACTCTATGAATATCCAAAAAAAGGAACAAAAAGGACAGAAAAAAATAAGAGTATAACCCATGGTTGCATATGACTGTCATTACATATTAATTAAAATTTGTACTTCTTTTTTTTCTTTCATTTATTCTGTACTGTAAAATGTTTAAGATGGAAGTGTAAACAAAACTGATTTAATAGTTGCATAATGGATATATCAAGTAACATTACTCTGTACCTCAACATATATAAATAAAATACAAAATAATCCTTTAAACATTTTTTAAAATTTATATATGTACATAAATCACATTCACCCTGCCATTACCCTCTCTTGACCTCCCTCTCCCTTCATGCTGGTCCCTTTCCTCTTGCCTCTTCTCTCTTCTACTTTCATGTCTTTTTTTTAACATAAGTTCTTCATATGACAGAAAACATATAGTATTTGTTTTTCTGGGTCCAGCTTATTTCTGTGATGATCTTTAGTTCTATCCATTTTCCTGCAAATGACATAATTTATTTTATATGGCCGAGTAAAACTTCATTGTATATATGTACACACCACATTTTCTTCTCCATTTGTTGATGAATACCTACTTTGATTCTATAAGGTCATTATTTTTAGTGATATTTTGATAAACATGGGTGTAAAAGTATCTCTATGGTATGCTGGCTTAAATTTGTTCCATTATATAGTCAGCAGTAGGGTAGCTGGATTATACAGTAGTTCAATTTTTAAAGAACTTCCACGCTGATTTCCATAGTGGCTGGACCCATTTACATTCCCGTCAACAGTGTATTTAGGGTTCCTTTTTCCCTGCATCTTCACCAGCATTTGTTGTTGCTTGTTTTCCTTGATGTTAGCTGTTGTGATTGGGGTGAGATGGAATCTCACTGTAGTTTTGATTTGCATTTCTATTTTTCACATATTTATTGACCATTTGTACTTCTTCCTTTGAGACCGTTTGTTCAATGGATCTATTTTTCTAAAATCCATTTTGTTAAACCCTGCCTTTCTTTGGAGAGCTAATTTGTTTATATTTAATAAAATACTGAAAAAGAATGATTTACTTCTGCTATTTTTCTATGTGTCTAAAATATGTCTTATATAATTTTTGTTCAAGTTTCTTCATTAATATACTCTTGTGTAAATAGATATTTTCTTGTGTATGACTTAAATTCTGCCTGCAGCCGTACCACAGTGGCATCAGATCTTGTCAGATCTCGGGAGCTAAGCAGGATCGGGCCTGGTTAGTACTTGGATAGGAGACTGCCTAGGAATACCAGGTGCTATAGGCTTGGGAGAAGGACCAGGCAACCCACTCCCCCTGCTCCCCCAAAAAACACAATCTGCCATTGAAAACTCTATGAATAGCAGAGAAGCACTAAAGTAGTGTTTCACCTGTTGTATGGAGAGTCTCTGTGAGTCAGACACTGACTCAAGGGCACCTATGACAACAACAAATTGTGTTGTCATTTGTTTGACTATATATTTTTTAGTTATATTTTAATTGTTGTCCTAGGATTACAGTTAACATCTTAATTTACAACAATCCAGTTTTAATTAGTACTAACCTAGTTTCAATATTGTGCGAAATCTTTGTACATCCAGACTCTTCCTTTCTACATGGTTTGTTATTGCTGCTTTTTGTAGTGTTGCTATTTTTTTAGTGATTTTTCTGACCTAATTTTGTAAAGTCTTTGTTCTGTATCACCACTGAATTTCCTGTTCTGCTAGCTTAATTGTCAACTAGTAATTGTACAGAAGTGTCCTTAAACACCTTCAAAAAATAATAATACAAAACAAAAACAAACAAAACAAAAGCCTGCAACCAAACAAACAACGACTAACCAACCAACCAAAGACCAACCAAATAAATAAAACCAATAAAATGCTCCCAGTCTTTGCAGATATGCTGTTTATTGAAGCACGGCTTTAAAACAAAGACAAGTAGTCTGCAGGTCTGCCTTATCCTTCAGTTCCTGCTTGTGCTGAGTTTGATGGTTAGTTAAAAGTGAGAGTTTGGGGCCTTCTCAGGACTTTCTTGAGCATGCATCTGGCCCTTGGCAGACACAAAGTCTAAAAGACTTCCATTCCCCATCATTTTCTCCTAGTCTTTTTAGTCTGTTCTTTACTCCAAGTGTAATTCATTGCCCTGAACAAGAGGAACTAATATATTAGCCTTTAACTGTTTTTAAAAAATGGTCAAAGTCAGCTCAGACCTAGGAGAGTTCTAAGTTAGGCAGATAAAAACAAGCCCTTTGATTTCCTCCAGGGAACCTCACACAGATCACAATAACCAACCATGAGAAAAAGATCCATTTTGCTCACTGCAGAACTAGTATCTGTGCTGGGAAGGTGGGTGCTGGTTCAAGGCCACTGCTGCATTGAAATTGAGTGGTGAGACTAGGGTAAGCTCGAATGTCACTAAGTTCTTTTATAGAGATTCTGCTGCTTTTTCTTGATTAAGTGTTCTCTGGATGTTGGAAGCTTTTGTGTAGGTTTTGGGTCTCCAAAGAATTGATTGTGAGCATTTATTTTCTGTTCATTCCTTTAATATGGAGGAAAAGGATTTTGGAATTCTTTATTCTACTGTTTCCCTCTTGAGTATATAAATAACTTTTTGAACACCTTGGCTCCATTTCAAATTATTCTTTTTTTCTTTAAACTTAGGATTTCTTTGATAAGAAATGGTGACAAACTTCCATCTCAGGATCATTTGATTGTTCAAGAATACATTGAAAAGCCTTTCCTAATGGAAGGTTACAAGTTTGATTTACGCATTTACATTCTGGTGACATCATGTGATCCACTGAAAGTATTTCTCTATCATGATGGACTTGTGCGAATGGGAACAGAGAAATACATTCCACCTAATGAGTCCAATTTGGTAAGTGATGCCAGAAAGAACTTATGTTTTCATTCATTTGTTCAATGTATACTTTTTAAAGCACCTATTATGTATAAAGATTTTATGAATCAAAGTTCCTACTTTCAGTGTCTTACCATCTAGAGGAACCATACACATAAACAAGACAACTTCAAGCTTACAGGCAGCTTTGTGACAACTACACAAAATAATTTCTGATGTGGCCAAGCTAATTAGGAAGAGGTACCCACTCTGGGTGCTGTGAGCACTAGGACATCAGAGCACATATCTTTATGCAGTACCCTCTGTGGAAATTACTAGAAATAAAAATAGCATGCCCTTGAGAAGTACAAATACAGTGCAGTGGAACTTAGTGCAGGGACAGTTTGAGTTTAGTTCCTTAGGATGAAGGTGACATTTGATCAGGCTTTGTATAAAAGGTAGCATGAGAACATGTACAATATGGGAGAAAGTGTGAAAAAAGCAAAAGTTATCAGAAGGTAGAGTTATTAAATTTTGTGTGAAAAAAGAGAAATAAGGTTGTAAATTTATACTGATGAAATATGAAGTTGAGACACAAATGAGCAGTTGTGATATGCATTGTAAAGTCTATTAAATAGACCACTGTCTAGATATTTTCCCATTAACATTTCCTCTATATGACCATAAGGTATGCCCAAAAGACATAACTGAAATTTATCATGAAAATCGTAAACTATCATTTATACTTTAATAAAATTATAATTCACTACTCATACTTAAAAACTTAGTTAATTTCTAATCCTCATTTTGAATCTACTAATTATAGTAAAAATTACAATTAATTATTGTTTCTAAGATTGACAAAGACCTGGTTATTGTGCTCTCCCAGTATTATGAACAATTGACTCCATTAAATATGGTCATATTCACAAAATTAAATAATGGCTGACAAATGTTGCTATGTTAAGTAAGCTGAAAGTTTTGTAAACCTGGTCAAAGCAAAATGAAGAGCTGTCAAACTTTTTATAGGAAAGGACATTAAAAGAGGGAAACATATTATTAAAGATTATAAGGTGTATTTATATCTAATTGCCAAATAATGTGTGAACTCTACTACATTCTAGGCATTGTGCTATTTTTGGAAAAAAATTGACCAAGACAGATACAGTGCTTGACCTCACAGAACCAACAGTCTAGTGAGGAGGCAGAGAATAAAATAAGCTATTATAATAACTACTGGTAAGTGTGAAGGTCTAAGAAACTGAGAGTGCTATGGTAGTACATAGCAGGGGCACTTTGTCCTGACAGAGGTAAAGGCCAGAGAGGGAGTTTGTGACTTGAAATCTGAGTCAGGAAGAGGTAGCCAAGCCTGGGGTGGGATGGGATAGGGAGGGATGGGATGGAGTTCCAGGAGAAAGAGTGAGTTAGAGGTAAAGGAGAGCATGGAAGGTCTGGAGAAAGCAATGAAGTTCAGTTTCGTTCAAGTAAAGGTGAAGAAGAGACTGTCCAGAGATGAGAATTGAGAGTCCTAGAAACCAGATCTTTCAAGACTTTGTAAAGAATTTTCTAGGACTTTGGAATTTAACTTAAGATGAATCATTAAAAGATTTTACATTAAGAAAAGAAGGAATGAGATTTGAGTTTTTAAAAGGCCACTCATTTATACAGTGTGGAGAATGTGAGATGGAGGTGGAGACAGGTAGAAGAGACTGGAGGATAGGAGACAAACTGTATTTTGATCTGACCGTATGTAAGAGGAGCAATGACTCAGCTTGAAATAGGAGCCATGGGGCTGGGCTAAGAATTGGAGCATGGATTAGAGATATATTCAAGATAACATGATACCATTGATAGGATATGACGATAGGTTGAATTTGTGGAATGAGGGTAAGGGAGAGAGAAATCAAGGACACTCTCAAAATGTTTGGTCTGGACACAGGGTAGATGAAGTGTTACTCCTTATGAAAAATGAATACAGGAGCTATTAAAGGTTTTGTGGAAAGCTGATGTGTTCATCTGAGGTGCTTATGTGACCTACAACAGGATCTGTTGTATTAAGTATTTGGATAAGTTCAGTGTAGACTTGAAGTTAGGAAGAGAAACCTGAGCTATGGACGTAGATTGAGACATAGGTTATAGATTATGATTGATCTACTGAGAGTGGGTAAGAATGGATTGATTATATGTATGCAGGCTGGGGTTTAGCTCAGTTGGTAGATTGCTGCCCTGTGCTCTCTCAGGCCTTGGGTTTTATCCCTAGCATATCAAAAATTGGAGAAGGACCTGGCAGCCTATTCCTGAAAACAATCCTGAAAAAATCAGCCATTGAAAACCCTATGAATAGCAGAGAAACAGTGACACAGTGCCAGGCATGGCACAGAGTTGGAGAATGCTTCCTTTTGTTGTACATAGGATCAATATGAGTTGGACCTGACTCAATGGCACCTAACAACAACAACAAGAGGAATGGGGATCTTTTGATAGTATTGGACAGGATAAGGCTTGGAAGTTCTTTTTAGGTGATAAAGTGTTTTGTTCCTGTATACTAAGTTGTGTGTGTGTGTGTGTGTGTGTGTGTGTGTGTGTGTGTGTGTATTAATTTGCTTAAATATACTGGAGTAAGAAATCATAATGAGAGATGAAGAGAAGGGAAATGTGACCACTGGGTCTCATTTTGCCAATTGCTTTTGAATCACATAAGTTCTGGGCTTTGGTTTTCACAACTATAGAAAAATGATGCTTTCCTGCTTAAGTATCAACATTCTTTATCTATCTCTACAATTTCATAATTGGATTCCTAGGTTGAAAAAACAAGAAAGGGAAATATAAAATTTTATGTAAACTGACTCCAGAATTATATAAAAGGTAAGTTTAAGAAAAAAGAATGGAGAAAACAAAATGATTTCACTGGTTGTTTTGGATGGCAGACTTCTGAAAATTTTTTTTCTTCCTATTTCTAATATTTATTTATTTATTACAATACTTGGGGATTGAACTGGGGGCCTCTCATATACTTTGCAAGTGCTTTACCACTGGGCTGCACCCACAGTCCAGTTTTTTAAGCTTTTATTTTAAATCAGGGTCTCACTAGGTTGTGCAAGCTGTTTCTGGCCTTGAATTTGTAATCCTCCTTGTTCTGCCTTCCAAGCTATTTCTAATTTTTAAAATAGTGAACATGTATTTCGTAATAATCTGTATGTTTCTGTAAGTATTGAATATTTGTAAACTAAATTCAAAGAGATTATAACAGAAAATACCTCACTTGTCTATCAGCTTGTTGTGCTTTGGGGACTTGCATGTTGCTGTGATGCTAAAAGCTATCACTGGTATTTTAGATACCAGCAGGGTGACCCATGGTGGAAAAGTTTCAGCTGAGCTTCCAGACTAACACAGACTAGGGAGAAGGACCCATCAATCCACTCCTGAAGCAATTAGTGGTTGAAAACCCTATGACTAGCAGAGAAGCACTGTTAAATATAGTGCCAGAAAATGAGTCTGCCAGGCTGGAAGGCATACAAGAAACCACTGGGGAAAAGTTGTCTTCTCAAAGTAGAGTCAACCTTAATGATGAAAGGGAGCAGAGTCCCTGAGACCTCTATTTGCTGATGTGGCATGATTCAAAATAAGAAGAAACACAGTGCCTTCAGCAATGGGCTCAAACATAAATGTTGTTGTTAGGTGCCGTCGAGTCCGACTCATAGCGACCCTCATAGGGTTTTCAATGGCTGTTTCGGGATTGCCTTGGGAGTGGATTGCCAGACGCTTCTCCCATTTTTGCGGTGCTGGGCATTGAACTCGGGACCTCAGAGATAGCAGCGCAGCGCTCTACCAACTGAGCTAAATCCCAGCCCCCAAACATAAATATGATTGTGTATATGGCACAGTGTTGGGTAGAGTTTCATTCTGTTATACATAAGGTCACTATGAGTTGGACCTGACTTGATGGTACTAACAACAACAGCATGACAGAGAATTTCAAATGTTGAAATATAATAAATATCTCCAGAGTAGTCCCAGAGGTTCTTGGTCTGGTTAGACAAGGAATTCAAGGAAGAACACAGAGGAGTCTTAAGCAGAAGCAGATTTATTGAAGCAGAAGCAAAGCTGCTCTTGTAAGGGGGAGAAAGCAAGAGCTGAGTAGCCAAATGCCCACAAACTACTGGAGGTTTTTATGGCGTGAACAGAAATCCTGTGCTAATCCTGTGCACTTAATTGTGGAGTTTTGCAAGAATTGGGAGTGCATTTTCAGAAACTAGAGAAGGAGGAGGCGTTTGATAAAACATGGAATTTTCAGAGCCAAGATGACGATTGATGGGGACTACTTGCATGAAGCTGCAGCTATACTGAGATATTGATAAGTCCTCTGGCTGAACTTTTGGGTCCCAGAATCCTCTGCAGTGCACAGATAACTGTTCTGCTGAGCACAGCTAATTCCCCTCTGCAGAGCATGGCTAAATACAATAGCAGGGTGGCATCCAGTCTGTACCTGGATAAGGCTATAACCATCAGGTTAAGTTTATATTTCACTGTTCCCTGTCTGCCTGCCTACCCATGTCAGTAAAGATTCCTCTTTTTTTGCCACCTTGTAGTGGTTGGCCAATACTTGAAAAGTTTTATATATAGCAATTTATTATATTAAGCATGTGTACTGACAAACAGGGTAAGATACATTTCTATCCTTTTCACCCCTTGCAGGGTACTCTGTGGTTCATAATTGTCTTTACTTCTGTAGATGATCTTTAAATATTGCTTACTGAGTATAAAAATAAATTCTTAGTACTAGGCATATGAGTAAATAACTCAAATGATCATTTCTGCCTATTTGCTTCAAATATTTTAATACTCTAGACCTAAGGAACTATTGTTGTTGGTAGGTGCCATTGAGTCGAGTCCAACTCATAGCGACTCTATGTACAATAAAATGAAACATTATCCAACACTCTACTATAGCCATGATCTTTTTATGTTTTAGTTCATTGTTGCAGACATCAGCAAATGGAAGTCCCAGGGGCTTTACTCCACTCCCATCATTAAGGTCAACTCTACTTTAAGGGTGGGGCTGTGGTTTAGCTCAGTTGGGAGAGTGCTGCTCAGCATTTTCTTTGTTTTTTTTTTTGTTGGAAATTTTTAATGTACACCTTAATGTGATTCATTCTGACATGCTTTTCATTGTGGCATTTCCATTACGCATTTTGATGTACATTATTCATATAGGTGCCCCCTTACCCTCTTGTATGCTTCACCCCCCATCCTCCCCATCTAAGTTTTCTCTATCATTTACTTGGTAATCTTTTCCTATATGTCCTTGGGTTCCAGTTCTGTTTAAGACAGAAACTTTTACTGCAGTGAACTCTGTTTTTATCTTGTCAGAACAATTGCATGCATTTTCTAGACCATTTATATTGACACCATTCTTAGCTTTTTTTTTCCATTTTATTTTGATCTGACCTTTGAATAGGATTTTTCCTTCTTATAATTTTGATTCAGCTCCCACATATGAGTGAGAATATGTGGTGTTTCTCTTTCTGAGCTTGTGTTTGTTCACTTAGAATAATTTTCTCTAATTCCATCCATTTTGCTGCGAATGACCTTATTTCATTTTTCTTTATTGCTGAGTAGTATTCTTGCTCAGCATTTTCTGAGGATGCAGGTTCAATCCCCAGTACCACAAAAATGGGAGAAGAACATGGCAATCCACTCCTGAAACAATCCCGAAAAACATTCAGCCATTGAAAATCCTGGGATGGTCACTATGACTCAGATCTGACTTGACAACTCAGTGGCATCTAACAACAACAACAATTACTTGGAGGAGGCAACTCTTCCCCAGTCATCTTTTGAATGCCTTCCACCCTGGGGGGACTCATTTTCTGGCACAATATTTGACAGTACTTCTCTGCTATTCATAAGAGTTTTCAGTACTAATTATTTTGGAAGTGGGCTGCCAGGTCCTTTACCCTAGTCTGTCTTGGTCTGGAAGCTCAGCTGAAAACTGTACCCCAGAGGGTGGCCCTGTTAGTATCTGAAATACTGGTGGCATAGCTTTCACCATCACAGCAACATGCAAGCCCCACAGCACAAGCTTAACAGATTTTTGGGGGAAGGAACTATAGTAAAGATGTAAAAATATCACATGAATGTAGTTGGCTATTAAGAAATCAAAATAATAATTATATGGATGAAAAGTATATTTATTGTGATACAGCATTTCTATCCAAAGAAATAGGATATGGTCACAAGGTAGGAATTTAAGATAGACTTGATGAATATTTACACTAGCTTGAGAAGGAACCATTAGATGTGTATTAACTGACTGTTATGAAATTTTAAATTTTGGATTATTTTTCAAGTTTAAGGAAAGTAGTATCAACAAACATAAGAATATAAAGACTAAAATGTAAGTGCCCCAATACAGAGCCTGATATATTCACTGTTAATCATTTAGACATCTGCATAGCATTATGTGATGCATTCTGCCTGGTAACTCTTAAGTGTACTCAGTCTAGTTAACAAATTGAAGTGGTCTCCTAGTCCACTAGTGCAGAGGTTGTGTTAGGTAGTCTTGTCTCTTGGTTTATGCTACTTATTTGAGTTTTCATTTTTTAAATTTCCTTTGAAGTGGCATAGAATGCTTTCTCAGAAAATTTCTTCCTCAAACAAATTTGAGTAAAAGCTGTAAAGGTCCAAAACATTAAAAGCTCCTTAACAAAAACAAACTCAGAATATTTTCCTGCTTAGCAATATATACTTTCACATTTTAGTTTAACCATTTTCTATGGTCTTATTCATTTGAGACTTTTTGTGGTAGATGATATTGTGCGTAGTATATAAAGTAACTCTATAGATGATTCCATCTACAATCATTTCAAGTGAACTATGCCGTTCCATTTCAGTTGAAATTTATCAAAATAACCATGAGATTATCAATCTGTATAATGTAAACTTTAACAGTGTTTTGTGTTTAAATACCTTCTTTTCTGTGAAACCACTTCATTGTGGACTATCATAGGTGGTAATGACATTGTTCTCACTTGTTACAGACCCAGTTATACATGCATCTGACGAACTACTCTGTGAACAAGCATAATGAGCATTTTGAACGGGATGAAACTGAAGACAAAGGCAGCAAACGTTCCATCAAATGGTTTACAGAGTTCCTACAGGAAAATCAGCATGATGTTGCTAAGTTTTGGAGTGATATTTCAGTAAGATTATCCCATTCCACAAGCTTAACTAGCTTTCCTTAGCATTAATTTATAACACCGTCAAGCATTTTCAATAAAGAACTGATTATGTTACAGTGAGCAGATAAAGAGGTTTTCATGAAGGAAGTGGACCTAGTGATGGACCTAAAAGTAGGATTTGAAGTGCTAGGAAGGAAGGAATTCTGAATCATGAGAGGTGATGCAGTTGTCACATGTGATATGTGGGAAGTTTGTGAGGACTTACCGCTGAAAAGATATGGGAAGTCAAATTTTAGATCTGAAAAACAAGGCATAACTTGGTAGGCAGTGGAGATTCATTCAGTTTTTAGTGAAAGAGAGTGGTATAACCCCATAGCATGCATTTAAAAGATAAATGTAAAAATAGATGCAGATGGATTCAAGTGAAGACCAACAGTAGGAAGAGATGGCACTTGGGAGACTCTTATAACTAGTTGAAGTGGAAAGAGTGGCCTGAATTGAATCACAGTAAAAGAGATGACAATGAGATGAGCATTGGTATTAACTGAATGTTCAGGGTCAAGAAAAAGAAGGTCAGTGGTCCCTCTGAAGTCTTAAGGGAGAATTGCAGGTAGAAAGGGTGTGTCATTATTTGAAATAGAATAGAAAGGAATTTATTTTAAGAAGTTGTTAGAGGTTGATTTTGAAGATGAAGGAAAAGATTTTGATTCATTTATTCATTTATTCACTCATTTAATACATAGGATAAGCCTGGTTGATAATTTGAATGTTTGTAAGACATAGTGTTAGTCCTCACAAAACTTACAGTCTAGAAGGGAAAAAATGTGTTGAGAAAATGCAGTGTAGCAGGCACAGCAACAGAGACATTCAGTGGATTCTGTGGCAATGTAGAGAAGAGCACATACAGTAGCTTCAAGTGATGGGAAAGGAGGAGGAACTTCCAGCAGACATGGACACCTGAACTGAAGTTTTTAAATTCACGAGGCTATGATGATGAGTTCCACTTTAGATATGTTGCACTTGAATTACTGTCTCAGGAAGAAAGTCAAGCAGGCAGTTAAGAGTATGTGTTTAGGGTGCAGATGACAGCAAAAGTCATGGCAGTAAAATTCCAAATGGTGAAAAATGAAAGAGAGAAGGAAACAGATGTAAATAGGTCTTCAAACCCATAGAAAGTTGCATTCAGATCGGTTCAATATGTTAAAATTTAGAGGTTTTGAGTTTGGTTCAGGCTCAGGTTTAAATCCTACATGTAGATAGCAGGGCTTCCAACTGAACCCAAACCCTGAACTTGTCATAGTTCAAGCGTTTTAAAAAAATTTTTCTGAAGTCCAACCTGAAACTGGACCCAGTGAAAAATTGGGTTCTAGTTCAGTCTCCCTCCCTCTCTCTCTCTCCCCCTCCCTCCGTCCTTCCTTTCCTCCCCCCTCCCTCTTTGTTTCTTTCTTTCTTTCTTTCTTTCTTTCTTTCTTTCTTTCTTTTCTTTCTTTTCTTTTCTTTCACTAGCTATTTAAAAATTGAAAAAAATTATTGATCTATCTACACATCAATTAAAATTTAAACTTAAACTGGAATTGAACTTGCACTCTCTAAATTATAATATATTAAACCTGCATCCAAACCTGAACCCAGTTTTTTGTGGGTTTAAAGCCCTAGGTATGAAGATAACCTTGGTGAAGCAGATCCTTTTTCAGTCATGGAAGAAGGATTAAAATAGTATTTAAAGTTATTTAAGCTGAAAATACTTAACATGACTAGAGCTATAGAATTCAATTTATCTTTCTTTGGGAGACAAATAGATCTGTCATTGAAGATAGTCATGAAATCAGAGTTGGTTGGAGTTAATATCTCTGAGAGGATCAGAGAGAAAAATCAACACCAGTTTAGTCTTTTGTTGAATGTCATGTTGGATGCGTTTTTGCCTCTTTTTTTAATATCACAGGCTATAAATCCTAGAGTCTTTGGGAGTCAGACAATTAAGGAATATAGTGTGGATAGAACATGACAAGATGTGCTAAGAGCTGGAAATCTGAAGAGCATAAGAGATCGGAAGGGAATAGCCATACTAGGCACCAGCTCATTGGTGCCACTTGGTATTTTGGGCCCATTGTGGCTCATTCTGCCAATTTGTTAATAGAAGACATGAATAAATTTTTTGTTTTTAATTTTTTGCAGTACTGGGGGTTGAACCTAGAGCCTCGGGCCTGCATGCTTTGTAAGTGCTGTACCACTGAGCTGCGCCCCCAGCCCATTTTTTTTTTTAACTTTTTGAGACAGGGTCTCCCTAAATTACGCAGACTGCCTCTGGTCTTGAACTTGTGATTTTCCCGCCTCTGCCTCCTGAGCTGCTGGGATTACAGGCATGCGCCACCATTTCCGGTGCAAGACATGAATAATTTGTAAATTACGAGTCAGAGAGGACTCCCTGGCACCTACCAACAACAACATAATCTTCTTGAGAGACTGAACACATCTAAATAAAAAGTCCAAATTATTTTTTAGAAATTCCAAAAACTGTTCTTAAAATGGTAGCTTACTATCATAGTGGGTCAGAAGCATCCAAGTTGTGAAATTTGTTATTTTTGGACAGTACCTCATTAACAGCCTATATCCTTAGCACTGTGGCATCTGATCCTGTCAGATCTTGGAAGCTAAGCAGGGCCGGGCCTGGTTAGTACTTGGATGGGAGACCACCTGGGAACACCAGATAATGTAGGCTTGGGAGAAGGACCCGGCAACCCGCTCCCAAAAATCAATCCCTCATTGAAAACCCCATGAATAGCAGAGAAGCACTGACAAAGTGTTTCGCCTGTTGTACATAGGGTCGCTATGAATTGGATACCTACTCTATGGCACCTAACAACAACGACCACCTCATTGATGGAAGGTCATATCTAATGATACCTGATAATTCAGTGAATCAGCCTTAAGAGTCCAAGAAAGTTTTATTTATGGCATTCTTTTTTATTTGATTTTATTCTACTATGAGTAATATATAGAAATAATCACTCAGAAAAGAAAAATGAGCAGAATTACCCTTAAAGGTTTTAGGTGGCATTTTCTACACACAATTTAATTTAGAGGTGTACAACGGCTACCAATACTTATAGAGGGTATGGAAATTAACTTTTGTTTTAGAGCCTAAAGTGTAATTTTTAGATATTACTCACAATTGACCAATGTTAGCATAGTAAGCTCTGATACATTTCATGATCTATTCTGTAAATGGCAAAATTTCATGTCATACTTGGCTGTTAGAATTATATTAATGATCTATAAATAACCAGTAAAAATCAATATTTAAAAACCTTTCCAAGTACTTTATTATAATTATCTTGTCAAGATGTCTGCATAAATGTAATTAGTTGAAAATTGGCTTTGTTAAGAATTAACATATTTTATATAAGTATCTGTATAGGTTGAATCAGTGGGATAGCATAAAGAAAGAATTACAGGAGGAAGTAGGGAAAACAATTTTGTAGCCAATTTTTATCTTAATGCCTTCATTTAAAAATTCCTTGAATCTAACTTTAGATTTTTTTCAATGGCCTCTTTTGGGAGGTAATTTCTCCAAAAAGTAACCATCTGTACATGAAAACTAACACTAACCAATGCCCTCTCTGAAAAACAGGTCAGGAATGAATAAGAAATCAGTAGAGAGGCTGTGGAGATTAAAAATGGATATAATTTCTCATAAGGCCATTCCTACCGAATGCCTTTTATGTACGTAACATTCAAATCTGTAAGTTGTATTTCAAAGCATGGACACTGTGTTGGAAATTCAGAAGAGCATCAGTGGAACTTCATCTGTATTTGGCTATATCACTCCTGACTTTCACATCAACTTGCAGTTTTGCCTTTATTGCCTAAAAGTATGTTTTTTCTATGTAGCAAAAACATAAACTTGTAATTCAAGGTCTGTTAAATAACATTCACCTCCCCCCTGTCTAATTTAACAGATACCTACTGACCTGTCATATGAGGTAGAATTCTAGAGCAATGGTAGAGTAACAATAATGATAGTAATAGTTAAGTAGCTAATATTTATTGAAGGTTTACTTTGTTGTACCATGCTAAGAGTTTTATGTGGGATCTCATTTTGTCTTTTTATTAATCTTTTGCAGTTTACATTTAGGAAAAATGACACTCAGAGTTTAAGCAACACAGTTTAGGCTGCACAGATAATAAGTAGCAAAGCCAGGCATTAAATCCAGAAGTCTGACTTTAGAGACAAATTGTTTACTTTCCTTTTGTTGTAGTTTGGTGCCATTGAGCTGGGTCCAACTCATAGTGACCTTTTCAATAGGCGATTGTTTTGGGATTGCTTTGGGAATGGACTCCCACATCCTTCTGTTTTTGCGGTGATCCAACCTGAGTCCTCAGATAGTGCAGAGCAGTGCACTACCGACTGAGCTATAAACCCTACCCCCTAATATTGCCTTAATTTATAGAGTGGGAATTAGGCAATATATTGTAACTAAAACACAGAGGGACAGCTAGCTTTTCTATAATCTATTCCTTGTTCTCAAACTTTACTAATAAATAACTTTTTAAAAATATTTACATTGGTAGTTCCTCCTAGTAATTTGAAGTGTTTCCTCATAGTAAATGCTGATCGCCAGTTCTTTTAATTAGAAGTATAGTCTTCTCAGATAAGCCATATGGACTACAAAATCACCACTGTACAAAGAAACCCAACTTTCATAGTTTTTTTTTCTAGACTTTTCAGGCTTTAAGTGGAGATTCTATAGTGTTGTTTGTGGAATAATGCACTCTCTTTGGAATTTTTTTATCCTGTTACCTCATTCTTTTCTGTATGAGATAGCATATGCATCTACTCTTATGTATTTAGCAAATAGAAGCCACATTTATGGACTTTTATTTTGTGTATTCATTTACAAAGGTTTTTGAGTATCTACTAAATGTCATAAGCAGTGGAAGTGAGGCTGTGAATATGATAGAAAAGGAGCCTTTGCTAACAAAAGGAGAACAGTGTCAGTGGGATGTGCGCTATGTGTATGATAAAGAATAATGGATATTTACTTTGAAATTGAGGTCGGGGAAGTCCTCTCTGAATATCAAAGACCAATATGAGTATTTACGGGTAAGGGTGTTCCAGGAAGAAAGAACAGCTAGGGTGAAGGACCTAAGGTAGAAGAGTGTTACTTACTTGAGAAACCCAGATAATTCCATTGTAACTAGAGGATTGAGGGGTGGGGCAGAAGAGTTGGATGAAATGAAGTCAGAGCAGTGGAAGGCACTAGATGCCACAGATGCTCTGTAAATCTGACCAGGATACTCAGGTCATATTTGTCCATATGTAAATGAACTACAAAGAAATGAGGCATTTTCATCTCTTGTATTGCAATCTTTGTAGGAGTTGGTGGTAAAGACTCTGATTGTAGCAGAACCTCATGTCCTGCATGCATATCGAATGTGCAGACCTGGTCAACCTCCAGGAAGCGAAAGTGTCTGCTTCGAAGTCCTGGGATTTGACATTTTGTTGGATAGAAAACTAAAGCCATGGCTTCTGGAGGTAAGGTATTCTTTAAAGAGAAGAAGAAGTTATTGTAATTTTTGTGCATTTAAACAAATGTTACTTAAATGTGTACTTGGCACCATTGTCCCATTTACTGACTAGAATGAGGCCTGAACGGAGTATGTGGGAGGAAGAGAGTGAAAACTCAGAGACTAGAACTCTTCTAAGAATGAATCAATATGTGTTTGATATTACTTTTCTCAAATTAGCATTGAGTGAATTTCTAGGCCAGAGATGTGGAATCTAGGAGTGGATCTGCTGTGACTGACTTAGTGACTACTTGCTGTCCTATATTTTTCAACCTTATGGCTTCTACCACTTCATGAGCTCTGGGTACTATTTTCTGTTTCTGTGGGTGCCTGGACTTTAGGACCCTGCTGCCTCCACTGTGTCTCCCTTCAAATGCTGCAGGGAGAAAAGGTCTCTGATTGTAGGTTTATTAATCAGTATTCAGTACCCAATACCCCAAGTGGTGTAAATTCCCTCTTAAGGCTATGTTATATACCTGGGGCTCCCTCATGTCCAGCCTGCCATCTGGATGCTTGTTGGATTCCTAGAAGGCCAATTGTCATTGTTTTCCTTGGTTATAAAAGGTCATCTAACAACATTTAGAAAATATGGAATAATGTAAAGGAGAAAATAAAGATTACCTCTGTTCAAGAGTTTTTTTTTTTTTTTTTTTCTGTAAGTCATACTTATATTGCCCATAGGGAGCTGTAGAAGTCTTAGTATCCAGCAGTACCCCATCCAGCAATTCTCTCTAAGCTCTCTGATGTGGAGTCATAGAAAAGAACCTTCTCATGGGTACTGAAATACTGTGTGTAGGCAACCATCAGGAAAATTGTTGTTGTTGTTAGGTGCCGTCGAGTCAGTATCCGACTCATAGTGACCCTCATAGGGTTTTCAATGGCAGACTGTTTCGGGATTGCCTTGGGAGTGAATTGCCAGGTCCTTCTCCCATTTTTGCAGTGCTGGGAATTGAACTCGGGTCCTCATAGACTGTAGCACAGCGCTCTACCAACTGAGCTAAATCCTAACCATCAGGAAAATAGCATGTACCTAAACAATGTTTACTGAAGAACTACCTCTCATTTTAAATTGGTCTTCTCTTTTTTCTGTTAGTGATTTAGAAATTGGAATTTGCATCTCTCTTGTCAAGGTTTGCATAAGGTAGATGAATGGGTGACAAATGAGATCCAAGCTACTTAAAATATATGTTTTATTAATGAACACTTTTTAAATTTGTGTGTGTATGCTCATGTGTGCACACACATGCATATGTGTTCATCTACTACAAACAAATAAAGTATATTATATATCCAAACAAATACTCTGATGGTTTGGGAGAGTGGCAGGTTCAACGAAAAAAAAAAAAAAAAAGAAAGACCCTCAACTAGATGGATTGACACAGTGACTTCAACAATGGGCTTAAACATAAAAAAGATTGTGTTCCTGGCACAGAATCGGGGAGTATTTCATTCTGGTGTACGTAGGGTTGCCATGAGTCAGACTGGACTCCACAGCTCCTAACAACAACAAGGGCTGTTCATATTTTGGTGCAGTCAAGATCCTAGAAATAAGATAACTATGACTAATTTTGCTTATCCTTAGCTTCCTTCATTCCCTGGATCAGTAAGTACTTGACTGTACTCTGGACACTTCATCTTAGTAAAGCCTGAGATTTCCTTTTTGAGATTTACTGCTTTGTCTGCAGTAGTCCTTTCCTGCTCTTGTTTTTTCTTCTGCCTCTGCTACTCTTGTCATTGATGGGGTAGAGAAGAAGTGAAGGTGCATGCATGAGGAAGAACTGAAAGGGTTTCAGGGAATAAATAATTTATAGATATCTTAGTTACCTTTTACTAGAACTTTCCATTAGCTTTCTAAATCAGAATTGACTGGTTGAATTTTGTGTTTTTTAAAGGCTCAAAATGCCACATTTCTTCATTCTTTATCCTTTCTGGAATGTAAAGATCAATTAGACCTATTAAAAACCCCACAGTGATCAAAATATGTATATAATGAACATTTAGTATATTAAGGCAGTAAAAAGAATCATTTTTAGATTTTGCTCCCAGCTGAAATTGCTGTGGTTCTGATACACACTGTTAAAAACCTTTTGGCGCCATCAAGTGGAATAAGGTAGAAGGTGCTTCTGGGAATGTGATAATTTTCAGCTAACTAGAATAATTCCAGCTAATAATTGTTAGTGGCAAAATTGGAGAAATTTTCAAGCATAGAAACATTTTTATAATGGAACATTATGTGGAGTAAGAATATTCTGCCAATATTTTAAGTACTCCTACTTTAAATAAGGGCCTATTAAGTTGCAGTCATTGTGTTAGGTAGTGGGATACAGGAAGAATCGGACAGAACACTTGCTTTCATTTAGTGGAGACTCAGAATGTGTTTTATAATAGTTACATGTTTTATTAGGGAAACAGGAAAAGAGCACCAACAATGAGGTGATTTTCCTTGTGTACATGTATGTATTTCAGAGTTAAAAAAATCTTTGTAGAAGGGATGCCTAAGTAGAGTTTTTAAGGCTATTTGAAGCTGGAATAGGGAGAGGGGCTGGGAGACCTTAGATCAGAGTAAGGGGAATGCTTTGGGGCAGAAGGAATGTTAATAATGTAGGAGCACAGAGTCTATTATGGATACCTTGGTGTGTGCATGAAATGATTGGGCTTGTTTTGGTAAGAAAACCATGTTTTGGATCTTTAATAATATTATTAAGTAATTTAACTTATTTTTTAGTAACTTTCATTTTTCCGTGCATTTACAAGCTGCTGAACTTTAAGACTCTAACATCTGCTGGGTCTTACCTGTTTTAGAATTGTGGTAGGAAATGAGAACCAAAGAAACCATCAAAATTACAGGGGAGCATCTTAGTTGGGTGGAACCCTGTTTGAAATGGCTCTTAGCAGCCATTTGTGTTTTTTTTGTTTCTTTTCTTGTTCATAAAACTTAAACAAAAACCAAGAACAATGCTAAATTTTAAAAAAGGTTTTCTGTCCACATGTTAGATTATTTTCTGGAGGTATATTTCTTTGTAGATTAATTTCTTTTATATTATAGTAGAGGGGATAATCTGTAACAGGTAAAGATAAAGTGGGATATGAAGTTGTTTTATACAAAGAATCTAGTACCATCCTGGAGGAAGGATATATCTGGCAGAATTTCCAACCAATTTAATACTTAAGGACTTTTATAAAGAGAGATAACGTTCCATTGAACCACTTACTCACCAGTTCCTAAATATCTGTTTTATTTTATAATCTTGTTACATATAGCAGAACTATCATTGAATTAGTATGGTTGAAACTATTTTTCATATAAAATATATTACTTTACCCTTTCTCTGTACTTGTAAGGGGACATGCTTAGAGCTTTGAAGTAACAGGTTAATAAACTCTCTTTCTCAAATTCACCTAGAATAAATGGATATTATCATAATTTTCAAACTATTTTTTTCTCTTTGAGGCCACATGACAAAGACAGGAGCATGTTGTTACCTTAAGCCCAAAATCAACAAAAAAGGCAAATGACATGTCTATATAGAAGGAATACCATGTGTCCATTGGCATGATGGCCTTATGAAAGAATTTTATGATGCATAGTTAAGAGAAAAATTTGGATTATAAAATAAGATATGGTTAAGTATAGACATATATTTAGAAGATAAAATAAAATAATTAAATGTGTATGTATAGAAATATCTGAAACACTATTTGCCAAATGGTTAGCACTAGGTAGTGGTATTACAAGTGATCTTTTCTTGTTTGTTTTGTTTCTATTTACTATTTTTTAGGTAGGGAACCTGTGCCACATTTATAATTAGAAACATTATATTCCTGGATATTTTTTTCAGTATAATATGGTATTTTCTTAGATGCCAATTGTAGAATTCATGCTATCAGTCGTTTTGCCTCTTGTGGTGATGGACTTGTATAATTATGACTAGTTGTTGTTGCTGTTAGGTGCTGTTGAGTTGGGTCCTACTCATAGCGACCTTATGTGCAATGAAACACTCCCTAACACTGTGCCATGGCTGGCACTATGCCAGTGCTTCTCTGTTATTCATAGGGTTTTCAATGACTGACTGTTTCAGGGGTGAGCTGCTAGGTCCTTTGTCCATATTTGCGGTGCTGGGGATCAAACATAGGGCCTCAGGGTGCAGAGCAGCAATCTACCTGAGGTAAACCGCAGTCCCATTATGAGTAGGAGCACACATTTTTGTTGAGATAGGTTGTTGGAGCCAGTGCAGTGACACATGCCTGTCATCCCAGCCACTCAGGGAACAAAGGTAGGAGAATTCTGAGTTCAAGGTCATAGGCAGCGTACATAGGCAACGTATATGCAAGGTTGTGGGTTCAACTCCTGAGTACTGAAAAAAAAGGAGGGGTAAGTTGGTGGTCAAGACATGAAGCTGTAGTTCTGAACTCAGTAGTATAGTAAATAATTGTTTTAACTGTCATTTTTAAACACCTTCTATGCCAGTTAATTTTCACACAAAAATAAAACATAAGAACAAAGATGAAAACAAAATTCTAGCACTTGAAATGGTAGATTATTATGTAATGGATTTCAAGCTATATGCCGTTGCTACTTACTTTCCATTTTGATGAATTCCTGGAAATAATGCCAGAAAGTTGGATGGGACAAATGGCTCACTTATTTCTGTGAGTCCTTATACAGTTAGAAAAGCTCATAGAGGTTAGTCTGCATCTATCCATAAGAGTATCTTCTGTGTAATTTAGTCAATGCCTTTTTAAGTGAAATTTGATGAATTACAGTTTGAGCCAGTAGGAGGAAGCAGTTTATTTTTCAGGCAGCAGTAGATGAGTTTGTCAGGAAGATCTGAAGCAGTGAAGAGACGGCACTGACATTTTCTACATGCTAAATAGAGACATGTATATGTTATTACTATGTTGGTAACATGAATCACTACTACTATTCTTCTAACTTACTGTCAAGACAAGTCACTTTTGACTTCCCTAAACTGAAACCTTGAGTGCATGGGATAATGGTTTGGAGAGAGTGGCCAGGTAATGACAGTGAAGATCTTCAGTTTAAGGCATCAGAGGTAGGAGTTTGTGCTCACAGTCAATTCCTTGCAGTTCTTTGGTTGAGGATGATGACAATAGAGTTATGGTAGCCATTAGGCCATCCACCAGGTAAAGCTGTGAGATTTATTATTGAGTCCTTTTGATGATTAGAGATCCCACATTATACTAATGAACATGTATTGAATATTTATTTACCTTCCACCATTTTGCTAACCTCATTGTTTTATTTGTCAATTTCAGATTAATCGAGCCCCAAGTTTTGGAACTGATCAGAAAATAGACTATGATGTGAAAAGGGGAGTACTGCTAAATGCCCTGAAGCTACTAAACATTAGGTGAAGTATTTCTTTGATCTTTTGGAACTTTTCCCCGTATTTGACATAGATAAAGCATTGCACATGAAATTGGCATTTGTACTGGAATCTTTTTTATTTTTGTGTTTTCTGTTTTGAATTTCTTGATTCTGTTCTTTAAACTTATATAGTTTCAAAAAGTATCTTTCACCCTCCTCCTGTACCCTACTTTTCCTGCCTTCCACATGGTACTGTGTGCCTGCATTAAGTGTGGTGAAATTACAGTGGTGATTATTTATCTACTGTAGAGTGTGAAGTTGAATTGGAAAATACCTTAGGAGACCCTCTAGCTTATCTTCCTCATTTTAAAAAAGAAACTAAAGTACTGAGAAGTCTTTCAGGAAATAAAATCTCAAACATGGATTTTAACCTTTCTATTTGTAAGTCTTCCCACTATGTCAAGCTACTATGTGAACAGAAAAGAGAGGCAGTTGTTCAGTAAGGGTGAGCTTTCTTATTGATAAATACAGAGAGGGAAGTGAATTTGAGAAAAGACTTGGTTGGTGTGGTGGTGGGCTAGTTGAAGTGTAAATCATCATGGATTTCAAATATTTGAAATGCTGTTAGGTGGGAGAAGCTTTTGACTCGCTGTGAAAGAAATTTGTTAGAAATTCAATTGAATTGACCCAGACATGGTGGCACATACCTGTAATCCTGATACTCAGGAGACTGAGGAGTTTGAGGCCAGCTTGGGCTACATTGCAAGATCCTGTCACAAGAAACAAAACAAATACTTTCCCAGGCATGGTTGCTAAGGAAAAAAAAAGAAACAATACAAAGGAAAAAAGAAAGGAGGTTAACTGAACTGCTTCATGAAATAGTGAGTTGTCTATCATTTATAAATGTTCAAACAGAGCTTAGAGTATTGGATTAAAGGACCTCCGGGATCATTTAGGCTCAGGGATTTTATGATTTCAATTAATTATAATTGTTATTTGAGAACTCTAAGAGTCATGGGATACTTTCAAGCAATTTTCTGATTTAAGATGTTTCCTAGCATTTAGCAGGTAATTGACTGAGAAGTAGCTTTATATGCAAATCACAATTTAAAAATGATGGACAGATAAGCCTGCCTAGGCATTTTTAAATGACCTCTTTTTTTGCATGCTGAAAGATTTTGTCTAAATTCCATTTTTATTTCAATTAACCTAAAAGAAATTAGAAGAAAAGGATATGTAGAATGTGATTTTTGTTTTGTTTTGTTTAACTTATACAAGTGTGTTAAGCCTACAACCATACCACTGTGGTGTCTGATCCCATCAGATCTTGGAAGCTAAGCATGGCTGGACCTGGTTAGTACTTGGATGGGAGACCTCCTGGGAACATCAGGTGCTATAGGCTTGGTTGAAGGACCCAGCAACCCTTCCCAAAAAACAATCAGCCATTAAAGACCCTATGAATAGCAGAGAAGCGCTGACTGACAATAGTGTTTTGTCAGTTGTACACAGAATCACTATGAGGCAGACACTGAGTCCATGGCACCTGATTTGACAAATGTGTTAAGTATTTTGGATTATTCAAGCAGTGTACCTATTCATTATATTTAATGGAAATTTACTATTATTACTAAGCCATATGTTTAGTTAGGGGTTTTTGATATATCTTTTGACTTTATCAATGATACAAATTGAGAAATTATCTGTAGATGTTTTTGGTCCTTTTATTTAAAGGGGAAGTACATATAGTTGATGGGAGAAGGACCTGGCAACCGGCTCCCAAAGATCAATCTGCCATTGAAAACCCTATGAACAACAGAGAAGCACTGACAATAGTGTTTCACCTGTTGCATGTAGGGTCGCTATGAGTTGGATACCACCTTGACGGCACCTAACAACAACAACAACAACAACAACAACAACATATAGTTGAAGGAGTCAGAAATTTCTAAACCTAAAACTAAGGGAAGGAAAGTTAATCTTCCTTATCTTTTTTTAGTGTTGCTCCACAGAGGATTTAGCCCAGTTCATAACATTTAGAACACACACTGATGAGGCTTATGTTGCAGCCAGCCTTCTCTCTCCAGATGGAGGGCTCCACGGAACATGTGTTAGATCCGAGATTCTTGGTGGCTGAGACTGTGCTGAGCACACACAGCAACATAAGCAGGAACTAATGAAACACTGGTCAATTTCTAATCTACTTATTAAATATTATGAGATTAATTTTCACATGGATCTTTTTAATGTTGGACAGACTTGTGATTTCAGAAATCCCCTACTTATTTTTATTTTTGTCAAATTACTGGAATGATTATTTTTAAAATTGTTATCTTTCTACTTAAGAACCCAAGTAGATTTTTATTGCCAACACCCCTTCTAAACTTATTTCATAATAAGATTTAATCATGGATCTTCCATCTTATTTCCTGATCTCTCCAAACTATTTGAATTAGGTGGATTATGTCATTATTTTTTCCACATAGCCCTCCTCTTCTCATTGATAATTTATTCAGTTCTTTAGCTGAGTGTCTTTCCTACTAGCTGCAACTCAAATCCCATTTTTTAATAATGAAATGTTTCTTTTGACCCAAATTAGTTTTTCCTTTTTTTTTTTTTTTTTTTTTTAATGTTAGAGCGAATTATGGTAGCATGGTATATGGATTTTCACTTTGTTTACTCTCTCATGCTCTGTGGTATTTTCCTGGCCATTACTGACTTTTCTATTTGATTTAAGCTCCTTAAAGTTAAAGAGTATAGATTCTGTATTCTTAGTACAGTGCATTGCTTATGGTGTGGCTCCATTTTTCTCCCATGTCTATTTTATAAACATGCTTCTAGGCTTGGGGAAGTTCAGAAGAGTGTATTGCTCAGGATGATTCACCACAACTGCTTTGAACCCAGAAGCTCACATGGAGGGGATTAGAACTGATCCCTTTGCACTTGAATGGCAGAATATAATGAGTTCAGATTCAGGTAATTTTTTGAAACATTAGGCTTAGGATCTTCAGAGATTACAAAATGTGAAAGGGCCCACAAATAATAGTTCTTTTTTTTCTGTAATCAAAGGAAATTCCAGTTGTGTTGTGTTGGTGTTCCTGGGTGATAAGAGTCTTCCACAAGTATTCTATTATCAAGATAGAATCTAGAAAAGACATTCACAGTCCCTTGTGTCCCTCAGTTGAAATACTTGTTAATTAGGTTAGATTAGTTTAGATTAAATTAAGTTACTTGTTTCTTATTTAGAACTAATTCATGGGCTACAGGCTTCTAGCATTTAATACTCCATTACACTTTGATACTTGTCCTCTCAGGCTTCCTCTGACACTCCTCTGACCTCATTCAGTTGTGGACATTCCTCTGTCTCTTGGTACAGTTGCTCTTCCTGTTTCTACTTGATTCCCCCCCCGCCCCCACTGTATTCTTGGCTTAGCTCTCTTTTCTTCTGTATCAGTTTCATCCAGTTTTGTAGCATCATTTGTCAGTCTCCCTCTGAAATCTGTAATCTATACATGCATGTAGTAAAGTATAGATTGGGGTGCCTCTTGCTAGCTCCCTTATTCTGGACCTCTATTTCTATATTTTCAGCTATCTGCTGACCACATGCACTGGATGTTTCTTGTGTAGAAGGTGTTCAATAAACTTGTAGTGAGTGAGTAAGCAAGCAAATAAGTAAATAAATGAATGAATAGATCAATATTCTATGAGGCTGGAATTCAACATGACTAAAGTTAAATTCCTCCATGTGTCTGTGAGTTTGCTATACTGTGGGAGCTTGCATAGTGCTATGATGCTGAGAGCTATGCCATTGGTATTAAAGATACCAGCAGGGTCATCAATGGTGGACAGATTTCAGGTGAGCTTCCAGACTAAGGTAGACTAGGGAAAAGTACATGGTTAACCCAGTCCTGAACCATTAACCATTGAAAACCGTATGAATAGCAGAGAAACACTGTCAGATACAATGCTGGAAAATGAGTCCCCCAGGTTGGAAGGCACTCAAAAGATGACTCCTTTAAAGAGAATCAGAATTAAAGATGACAATGGGGTAAAGCCCCAGAGATCTCCATCTGTTGAAGTGGCATGACTCAAAATGAGGAGGAACAACTATAAACATACATTAATAATTGGAGCATGGAATGTACATAGTATGAATCTAGGAAGATTAGAAATCATCAAAAGGGAAATGGAGTGCATAAACATCAACATTCTAGGCATCAGTGAGCTAAAATGGACTGGCAAGGGCCATTTTGAATCAGATAATCATGTGGTCCACTATGCCAGAAATGACAGATTAAAGAGAAATGGGGTTGTATTCATCCTCAAAAAAGACATCTCAATATCTGTGCTGAAGTACAGTGCTGTCAGTGATAGAATAATATCCATACACCTATAAGGAAGGCTAGTTAATATGACTGTTATTCAAATTTATGCAAATTTATGCATCAACCACTAAGGCCACAAATGAAGATAGGGAAGATTTTTACCAGCTTCTGCAATCTGAAATAGGTCAAATGTGCAATCTGGATGTACTGATAATTACTGGCAAATGGAACACAAAAGTTGGAAACAAGAAAGTTGGGAGGTATCCTTAACTCCTTCCTTATTATGAATCAACTTAATCCTGTCAAATTTATGATTATCACTTAATTTCATTTTCTCTCCATGCTTAAGATCTTCTTATGTTCTCCCTTAACTATTTATTTGTTTCCTTCTTGCCTCCAGCACTAACCTCCACCTTACTTTGCAGCTTCCACTCTGTTGCTCTGGAAATCATTCAACAATTATTGATTCAGTGTTGAGTGCCCACTAGTACTGTAGTAGGTACTGGGAATTTAAAGCTGCCTGTAGTTCTTGGGTTTCTGACTTGGATAACATGCCATTCATTGATATAAAGATTATAGAGATTTGAAAGATTGATGGGAGAAGGTAGAAAAAAAACAGAGAGAAAACTCCATTTTAAGCATGACAATTTTGATGTGCTTTGAGACACAGGCAGAATTATTGAATGGGAATGTGGTATATAGGGCCCCAGGAGGTAGTGATATCTGTTTGATTGACATTCACATATACATTGCAGTTGAATCTAATGAATAAGTTCACACAATTGGAATGTTTATTTTGAGAAGTAAAGAAGGGCAGAGACTGAGTCCTGAGGGATGTCAACCTTTGAAGAGATACTTATAAACTCTGATATTCTGATCAGCTTGCTTCCACACTATCAGATAAAGTTTAAACCCCTTTACATTATGTACAAGGCAATTTTTGGTCTTTAGATTATGTATAAGATACATTTTGATCTGGCCCTTGTGTGTCTCTCAAACCTGATCACTTCTTGTTCTTTTTTCTCTGCCTTGGAATTGTAGTACTCTTTAACATTTACATACCTTTGCACTTGCTTTCATTTAAATATTCATTCACTTTTGTCCCTCTGGTGAATGTCAAACTTGTTTTTTCAGTTGTGGTAATATATACTTAACATAAAATCTGCCATTTTAAGCATTTTTAGGTGTACAATTAAGTAGCATTAAGTGCCTTCACATTGTCTATTACCACTGTCCATCTCGACAATTCCTATCATCTTGCAGAACTGAAACTCTACACCCATCAAATCCTAACTCCCTATTTCTTTTATTGCTGAGTCCCTTGGCAACCACCACTATACTTGTTATGAGTTTAAGTGACCTACTTTAAGTATCTGATAGTATTTCAGAGTCTTAGGCCAGAGTACCCATTCTGAGGTGTTCTAGCAATGTAAGTCTGGCCACTCATCCCAGAAATCAAACAGAAAAGTAAAGGTATAAAGCTAGTAAAAGAATTTAATCATTATGGTCATATTGGGACAAGAGACCAGTGGAATGTGTAATTAAGCCATCTTGGTCAAACTCATCTAGCTGCTCATTATCTTAGGTCTGGTTCTGTAAGGTGACTCTGGAGAAGTCATTATCACTGTCATCACTTGAAGAGGCAGTCCGGTTCTCATGAGATGATTATTCCTGTTTAGAGGGATAGCATTAATTCTGATTATGAGTTAGTTACTCACATTTAGGGAGTGACCTCATTATGGGGTGCTCTGTCTGTGAGCCTCTGCTGTTCCCAGAATCTAAGGTGACTGCAGGTTTAGGGCAAAGTCTGGTCCCTTCCTGGAGACTTGGAACAAGACATAAAGGCTGGCTGCAAAATGTCTTCAATCTTGAAAGTGGATGAGAGAGGCTAGGTAAATTTAGGGCTAACCAATCTTATATTACCAGTTTTTAGATAGGCACTCCTTAAAAGATTAACCTACCTACATGGAGAGTTGAGCAAGAATCCCACCAATATTAGAGGAGGTAGATACAAAATGAGTGCAAAGATGCCAAGCTTTACTTTGCTTTTAGTTACCCATTAGGCATCTTCAGATCCAAGTGAAGCTTTTAGTAAAAGTTGTCTCCTGTTATTACTGCAGTAGAATCATATGGTAATTGTCCTTTTGTTATTGGTTGATTTAATTTGTCATAATGTATTTAAATTCATCCATGCTGTATCCTATGTCAGAATTTCTTTCCTTTTTCAGGCTGAGCAACATATGTTTCTTTGTTCTGAAGCTATAGCAAAATAGTTGAGAATGGGAATTTTATATAGAAAACAAGTTTATTTAGTGCATAGTTCTGGATGTCCAAGAGCAGTGCTGGCATGTTCTCAGCTTCTTGTGAGAGATTCGTGCTGCATCATATCCTGGTGGAGAAAGGCAATGCAAGTGGGTACAAGTAGAAGAGCAGAGTGCATAAATATTGGACAGAGGATAAGCTGGTCCACATTACTAACAGCCAACTTTCACATTAACTTGTCTTGATAAAAGTTAATTTACTCTGGTGTCTTGAGACAACTAGTCTTGAGACAGCTAACCCAGTCTCTCAAGGACATTCATGGTTGTGGTACCACATTGACCATTTACCTACCACTAGTTTCTATCTCTTAAAAGGTTTCATTACCTCTCTATAGTATTAAATTTGATACCAAGCTTCTAAGACATGCACCTTTGGGGGACAAACCATATCCATACCATAGAATATATATTGGCTACCTTTTCATCAGCTCATTCTTGAAACCTAGCTCAAGCCTGACTTTCTACAACATGGTTTACTTTTTCCTTTGTGCTATCACCATAGTTGGGCTGGGGTTTAGCTCAATTGGTAGAGTGCTGCTCTGCACTCTCTGAGGACCCAGGTTTAATCGCCTGTACCACAAAGTGGGTGAAGGATGTGGTAGTCCACTCCTGAAAACAATTTTGAAAAAATCAGCCATTGAAAAACCTGAGGGTCACTATGAATCAAATATGACTTGATGGCACCTAACAACAGCAACAAGCACCATAGTTACTATCACATTATAAATATCACTCATTGTACTCTATGCATTTGTTTCCATGCCGTTCCTCTCACTCTGTTTATACTGTAGCTCCCTGAGGGCAATGCCTCTGTCTGTTTCACTTTGTATCTCCTGGGCCATATAAAGAAATGCCATATAGGCAAAGAAGAGGTGAAATTATCCTTATTCACAGATGTTATGAACCTTTACCTAAAGGACCCCAAAAACTCCTCTTGAAAACTTAGACCTAATTAATCCCTTTAGCAAAGTAGCAGGATACAAAATTAACACTCAAATATCAGTAGCTTTCCTTTACACCAATGTGAAAATAAAGAGAAGGAAATTAAGGCAGAAATCCCTGTCATAATAGTCCACCCAGCTATAACACTATTGGGAAATTACCCAAAGGGAGATGGGTCATCATACCACAGAGACACCTGCATCTCCGTGTTCAATGCAGCGCTTTTCACAATAGCAAAGATATGGAATCAACCAAAGTGCCCTTCAACAGAAGAATGGATAAAAAAAACTATGGTATATATACACAATGGAATACTATTCAGCAATCAAGAAAAATGAAATAGGGTCATTCGCAGAAAAATGGATGGAATTAGAGAAAATTATTTTAAGTGAACGAACACAAGATCAGAAAGAGAAACAACACATGTTCTCACTCATATGAGGGAGCTGACTCAAAATTATAAGAAGGAAAAATCCTACTCAAAGGTCAGACCATAATAAAAGAGGGGGAGGGAAGATAAGAATGAGGTCAATATAAATGGACTAGAAATCACATGTAATTGTTCTAACAAGATAGAAACAAAGACCACTACAGGAAAAGTTTCTATCTTAAACAGAAATGGAACCCAAGGACATATAGAAAAATACTACATAGTAAAAGATAGAGAAGACTTGGATGGGAAACTTAGAAGGGAAGGGGGGGTAAACATAGAGGAGGGTAAGGGGTAACCTATATGAATAATGTTTATCAAATTGCATATATGAAAATTGTCACAATGAAAAGCATGTCAAAATGAATCACATTATGATGTACATTAAAAATTTCTAATAAAAAATAATAATAGCCCACCAAAAAGTTAAATACTTAGGAATCAATCTAACCAGAGACCCTGGAGATCTCTACAAGGAAAACTTCAAAACATTAAAGAAAAAAAAATTATAGAGGATATTCGAAGATGGAAGGGCCTCCCCGATCATGGATTGGGACAATCAATATTGTAAAAATGGCTATTCTACCAAAAGCAATTTACAGATTTAATGCAATTTTCATTAAAATCCCAATGACAGGTTTTGTAGAAATAGAAAAAATAATCTGAAAATTCATATGGAAACACAAAGGACCATGCATAGCCAAAACAATACTATGCTGCAAAACTAGTGCAGGTGGGATCATAATACCTGACTTTGAACTATACTAAAGGACTGTAGTAGCAAAAACAGCTTGGTACTGGCACAAAAATATGCTTGAAGGCCAATGGAACAGAATTGAAGATCCAGAGACACATTTATGTAACTTCAGCCACCTGATCTTTGACAAAGGGACTAAGGATGCACAATGGAGAAGAGACAGCCTGTTCAACAAATGGTGCTGGGAAAAATGGATGTCCAACTGCAGAAAAATTAAAATAGACCCTTACCTCTCAATTTGCATGAGTCAACTTGAAATGGATAAGAGACTTTAACATAAAACCAGAAACCTTAAAACTACTAGAGAAAAAGTAGGAAACACGCTCCAACACATAGACATGTGAAAGTATTTCCTTATCAAGACTCCAGTTAATCAGGGAATCATAACAAGAATTGACAAATGGGATTACATGAAATTAAAATGCTTCTGTGCAGCAATCAACAAAGTTAAGGAAGAGTCCGTGGAATGGGTGAAAATCTTTGCATCGTACACATCTGGCAGAGGACTAATTTCTAGAATTTACAGAGAACTGAAGAAAGCAAATCTCAAGACAACAAATAACCCAGTACACAAGTGGGCAAAGGAAATGGACAGATAGCTCTCAAATGAAGTAGTTCATAAGGCTAAGAAACACATGAAAAAAATGCTCAATATCCCTAGCCATTAGGAAAACACAAATTAAAACAACTCTGAGATTCCATCTAACTCCAGTAAGAATGGCCAAGATCAACAAAACAAGTAATAACAAATGCTGTTGAGGATCTGGAGAAAAAGAACCCTTTTACACTGTTGGTGGGACTGTAAATTGGTTCAGCCACTTTGGAAATCAGTACAGAGATACCTCAGAATAATAAAAATAGAACTGCCTTATGACCCATCTCTACCACTCTAGTGAATATACCCAAAGGGAGACAAGTCATCATACCACAGAGACATCTGCATCTCCATATTTAATGTAGCACCCTTCACAATAGCAAGGATATGGAACCAACCATCAACAAAAGAACGTATAAAAAATTATGGTACATATACACAATGGAGAGCTGGGACTTAGCTCAGTTGGTAGAGCGCTGCTCTGCAGTTTCTGAGGTCCCCAGTTCATCTCACAGCACTGTAAAAATGGGAGAACGACATGGCAATCCACTCCTGAGGCAATCCCAAAACAATCAAACACTGAAAACCCTATGAGGGTCACTATGAGTAGGACACAACCCGATGGCACCTAAGAACAACAAACAATACACAATGGAATATTACTCAGCAATAAAAAAGAATGAAATAATGTCATTTGCAGCAAAATAGATGAAACTGGAGAATATCATCTTAAATGAATGAACAAAGGCTCAAAAAAAAAAAAAAAAGAAATACCTTATGTTATCACTCATTTGTGAGAGCTGAATTTTACTTAAAGGAAGAAAAAATACATACATGAGTAGATGTATAAAAATGCAAAATTAAACAGGAAAGAAGGGAAAATATAAAGAGTAGAAAGAAGGAGGGAGAGGACTAACAAAGGGAAGTGAAGTTGTGGAAGGTGGGGAGGAGAAACAATGTAAAGGGATAAAGGGGGAGAGGTAATTTCAATGTAAACAGTGCAACTTTATGAGTACACGGGAAAAATAAGGGAATATAACCCAAATATGCATACAAATTTTACTATTTATTAGTCAAAAGTTTCCATAAGCCTCATAAATTGAGGAAAGTATAGTGAAAAGTGGTGAAATATTTACATAATGGGAAAAGCAAATGCTGTATTACTCTGTACCCCACCATCATTTACCAATAAAGGGAAAATAAAATAAAATTCTGTGTACACATACCTAGTTTTAAAAAAGAGAGAACTGGCATGCAGTGAATACTAAGTCAACTTCATGTTCAAAGACAATGGTAGGGAAAGGACATTCATTCATGGTAACTGCTTAAAGAAAAGTAAAGAATTGGGAAGACAGAGCAAGGCATGTTCTTACAACTTCCAGTGGTTCTATACTACTGGAGGCAAGTGGTTAGAGAAAAACGTTGGATGGACTCACAGGGTAATGAGTAGTGGAAAACAGTGAAGAAAGTGGCAAGCAGAACTTCTTAGGTCAATGTGTAGCTACAATTGAATGGGAAAATGCTGATTAAAATGGTACATGAGGATCTTTTAGTTTTTGGTTATATTTTATTCTGGTCTGTGAAGTAAGTATCAAGAATCATTAGTGTGAATTTATGACTGTATTAATGAAATGCAAACAGTTTTTACAATGACAATATTCCTGAATGCCAGAATATGAAGAGAATGTTCTCTCTCTCTTCCTCTCTCTCTTTTATTATTATTATTATTATTATTATTATTATTATTATTATTATTATTATATTTTTTTTGTGGTACTAGGGGTTGGACCCAGGGCCTTGGGCTTGCATGCTTTGCAAGTGCTGTACCCCTGAGCTGCACCTCTGGCCCCTTTTTTAAATTTTTGAGACAGGGTCTCGCTAAATTACATAGATTGCTTCTGGTCCTGAATTTGCGATCCTCCTCCCTCTGCCTCCCGAGTCACTGGGATTATAGGCATGAGCCACCACGCCTGGCTAGAGAATATTCTAATTAAAATATCATTATTATTTCAATCTTAGTTGTTACTTCAAGGTCTACATTATACTACTGATGATTAAAGAAGTAATTTTTCTGCTTATTGCTTTACTTTTTTTCTAATAAAAGGCCATAATGTTTAAAATTTAAAAATCTCATTGTGATTGGCTTTTCTTCATTTCTAAATATATCTGAGACAATGTCTGTGTGGCTCATTTTTGTTTCTCTTCTGTCCATGTGTATTTGAACTGTTTATGTGTCACTGTCTTTGTCTATTAGTTTCTTGTTTGCTGTGGATATGTGTATAGATTTATTTATTTCTTTTACAGAAAACTAATCAAAACATCTCAGTCTTTTTAAAACGTTTGTCCTTTTCTTTGTTTCATTTTTTCCTTTATTTTTCTGTATTTTTCCCTTTTAATTGGTCTTTGTTTCTCTCCTTTCTACTCCTTTTCATTTCTTTTTCCTTTTCTTTTCCTATCTTAAAACCGAATACTGTATAGTGATGTTCATTCTAGATAAAATGGAATATCAAAAAAATTTTAAATTAAGAGATACCCAACCCATAGTATTTCCTTTCCCTTTCATTGACAAAACTCAGAGTCAAATTTGAATTTGTCATTGGAAAAATATACAGAATCACCTGTTCACGGAACTCAGAAATCTTGATATCATTTGCAGGTTTATCATCTTTCTTATTCCTCTTATATAATTAATCAACAGAGCATGTCCATTTTTCCTCCAAAATATTCTTCTAAGCTTAAACATTTTCTCCAATCCCATTGCTGCTTCCATGGTCCAGGTCCTCATATTTCATATTTGCTAATGGAATGGCATCTCTTCTTAACTTTAGTCTTGTTTTCTCATCTACGTCTAAGCCACCATACACTGTACATACTGCCAATGGCATAATCTTTAACACATGAAAATATAATCATGTACTTCTCCTTCTAAAATTCATGCTCCTTTGCCTTGCCTGAAGCTAAATTTGAAAAGCAATAACCCTGCATTAAACTTTTATGATTAGCTGAGTTTATTGCATTCATCTATAGTTCCAGCCATTACTGAATGACTTCCAATTTTCTGGATGTGTTTATGTAAGCTGTTTTTGTTTTTGTTTTGATTTTGGTTTAGTTTTTTTCATTTGTTTTTGTTTGTTTGGGTTTTTTTTTGTGAGGTAGGGTTTAGACAGGGTCTCACTGTGCATCTCAGGGTTGCCTGGAACTCTCCATGTAGCCCACACTGATCTTGAACTTGTGAACCACCTGCATCTGGCTCCAGAGTGCTAGGATTATAGGTGTTCACTACCAAGCCTAGCTGGATGTTTATTAATTTCCTCAAATTATGCTTTTTATTCTGACCAACTATTGAACTTCTACCGCTGAAGCCTTAATGTTATCACAAAAGAGAACAGATCAATTTCCTAGCACTCTCACAGGTTGGAATAGTGAAGATGGTACATACTTGAGACAGAAGCACATTCTTTATTGTCTGGGACCTTGGTTTCATTTTCAATGCAATCTTTCTTTTTAAAATTAATTAATTAATATTTTTAGTACTTTGGCATTGAACCCAGGGTCTCACACATACTTTGCAGGTGTTCTACCACTGAGCTGCACCCCAAGCGCATTTTTTAATTTTTTATTTTGAGATAGGTTCTTGGTAAGTTACACAGGCTGCCTCTGGCCTTGAACTTGATATCCTCCTGCCTCAGCCTCCTAAGCTGGGACTACAGGTGTGCACTACCCTGTCTGGTAAATGCGATCTTTTGATGAATCAAATGGGACCCTATGTAAACGTAAGCTCATATTTTACCTCTCCACAGTAGAACCTGGTCAGAAAACATTCTTATCTACTTCCATTTGATTTCCATTTATATTTGGGCCAGGCCAAGGTATTGACAATAGAAAGCATGGAAATATGTAAATCCAAGGATAAGTACTCTGTGTTTTTCCTAAGACTGAGGGCGAAATCAACTTTTTCCCCCCGGATCTCCTGGATTCCAGTCTGTTTCTGGTAGATCTTTCAAGAGTGAGTGTAAGAGTGCAAGTTGGAAGGGCAGTGGAGGAGAGACCGCAGACTTAAGTGCACCAGCTGCATGGGAGGGAAGAAGGAGCAAGCAGAGTTAGAACTAAATTTTCTAATTGAGGGAAAAAAAAGGACTCTGTAGACTTTTTTTTTTTAAACATATGTTGGCTATTAAGCTGGGATTTCAGTTATAACTGAAAATGTAGTAAAAAGTGGTCAATAAATATGAGAGTGCTTAAATATTAATGGAATTGGTTGAAGGAGGAAAAGAGAACCACATTTATAGATCACCCAAATTAATCTTTAGAAGATTTCTAGGAGAGAAATGTTAAAATATGAAATAGATGGGAAAGAGATTAAGCATTTAATTGACCAGTCCAAGACTATATAGCCTGTGTAGCTATTAAGTTCCAAAGGTGGAGTATGAAGCTAGGTCTCTGACCCTTTAAGACATACAGGATTTCCATTTTATCTTGTTATAATCAGAACTTCTGCTTGCTATGCAGAGTGCTTTATTTGGAGGATTAGATGAATATAATGTATGTGAATATATGAATTTAATAAACTTTGAATCCTATCTCCACTGTGTTTCCTTTTCTGCAAATTCTCCTCACAGGGATAAGATCCAAAGTTGTTTGCATTCTAGAATATGGTCTTGTATTTCACATTTTAGGACCAGTGATAAAAGGAGAAACTTGGCCAAACAAAAAGCTGAGGCTCAGAGGAGGCTTTATGGTCACAATTCCATAAAAAGGCTCTTACCAGGTTCCTCAGACTGGGAACAGCAGAGACACCAGTTGGAGAGGCGGAAAGAAGAATTGGTATGAACATTGTATTTTTTTTATTTGTTATTTTTATTTCTTTTACAATGCTGGGGATCAAACCCAGAGCTTCATGCAGGATAGGCAAGTGCTACACCACTGACCTGCACCCCCAGCCTGGTATGAACACTTTAACAAAGTTCCCAAAATTTGAATTACATGATTCATGAAGTTTTATTTCTTCATTTCTAGAAAGAGAGGCTTGCTCAAGTACGAAAGCAAATTTCGCGAGAAGAACATGAAAATCGACATATGGGGAACTATAGGTAACTCTGCTGCCATTTCTATATAGATTGGAGAAGTGACGGGTCAGAGCAATTCATTCTATATCTTTTAACCTTTTAGGCTTAAGTATTATTCTTGCATTCTGAAAAAGCTTTTTGCTTAATACATTTTAAGAAAGAAAAGGTAGTCAATAAGATTGTTCTGAGTTGAGAGAGCACCTACTAGTTAGCCTCTGGGGTTCCTGTTGGAGATCTTTTTAAACAGCTGTTCTTCTGTGACTGTATTTAGTTATTATGTGGTATTTTTAAAAAAGTTAAAACTCAGGACTTCTAATATTCTTTCTGCCAGTGCTTAGTAGTTGCTGTATTTTCTTTTAAACCCAAGGGTTCGGGAACCAGGCAAAATAAGAAGGGGTAGATAGATATAGTAGTCAATGGTGTGGGTGATGTTGAACTGGAACCCCTGGCAGTATGGACCACTGACAGGATCGAAAGTGGACCCCTTTGCTTTCTGTGTTCAGGGGAAGATTGCCTCTCCTCCCAATGGTTGACATTGCCTCAGCAGGATTTAGGAAGGCGTGGGTGTGTAGTCTCTTTTACTTTTGATAAGATGCTCTTTCCTAGCCTTAAACCTTCATAGTAAGGAAGAGAACACATTTCCTTCTACCTTACCTCTACTCTGTCCTCATGCCATCACCCCAAAAGAGATCACTGGGACTGGTGCTTATGTTCTTGAATACTTCAGTAACCACATTGAGTCAAAACTTACACATTGTCCCTTATCACCTGAACTCTGTCCGACAAATTTCTTATTTCATCAATTTTCCCAAACACCATTCTTCTCCAACCACTTTCCCTCAACCAAATCCTTAACACTGTATCTTCTTATACTGGATTGTTTCATGATACTTCTCTAGATAAGCCTTAATTTGAACGAGTAACAGATGAAAATTTATGAATTTTTCACAGTTATGTATTTTTATTTCTGTTATTATTGTTACATGCTGTTGAGGTGGTTAAAGCTATTCATAGGGTTTTCAATGGCAGATTGATTTTTGAGAGTGGGTTGCCGGGTCCTTCTCCCAAGCCTACAGCACCTAGGGTTCCCAAGCGGTCTCTCTCCTAACCATGCCTGACCCTTCTTAGCTTCTGAGATCTGACAGGATCAGACACCACAGTGGTATGGCTGCAGGCTTTTTCTTTTCTAGCACCTAGTACTGTAACTCGCATAGAGGAGGAGGGCAGTGACTATCTAAGAAGCTGATCTTAACTATTGAGCTATGATAGCTTCTTTTAAACAAATTGATTTATCTGGTGTTTTGTAGACGAATTTATCCTCCTGAAGATAAAACACTACTTGAAAAGTATGAAAGTTTGCTGGCTGTGGCCTTTCAGACCTTTCTTTCAGGAAGAGCTGCTTCATTCCAGCGAGAGCTGAATAATCCTTTGAAAAAGATGAAGGTAAGAAAATGCGTGTTTATGCAAAGAGAGAGAGAGAAAAAGTGAAGCCAAACAATGCGTTTTTAAAAACCATTCACCTTAGTCCTACAAATGAAAACATTTTGCTTTTATGATTCACTTTAGACTTTTCATTTTAACAGCCAGTAACATTTCATAGCAAACCAAGTGACTTCGTAAATAAGATGTCTAAAAAGACAAATTATGAGCAGAGAAATTTGGTGTTATTATCATTATAATAATGTCTTATTAGATAGATTTGTGTATGTAACCGGATAAAAAAAATCCATTGAATTAACGTAGTGGCTTGGGACACTCTCCTTTGGGTTATAAGTAACATTGTGCAGATTTTTTCTTGATATGGTACAGAGCTAACATATGAGAGCAAATAATTAAAACTCCTTCATCTCTCTCTCTCTCTCCCTCTCCCTCTCTCCTAATCTGTTTACACTGATGAAAGGCTGTCAGTTATCTTTTGCAGCATAGCAAACCACTTCATTTATTTGCTTGTTATTGTGCAGTCTGGGCTGACAACTGTTGAGTGAGTCTTTTGTTGATCTTGGGTGGAATGAGTCATGTAGTACAGAGGCTTTTGCCCTCATCTGGGGCTAGAATGCCAAAATGTGTGGGGAAATCAGAGAAGATAGATGGAACACCTGGGAGCTGGCTGAGTATCTCTTTCTTTCTATATGATCTCTCAGCAGAGTAACCAGATCTCAATATAATATCTCAGGACCCCAACATGGAACATTTCAAGAGGATTCTCTTTATCCCAGCAGAATTGCTTTGCCCATGATAAATCTGATGATCTCTGGTCACCTATGTCCAGACTTGACAAAGAACCTCAAATAGAAAGGGGCCATTCATTTCTGCCCACTTGGGAAGAACTTGTCATTCTCCTGAGTATAGCTTCTTTATTCTATTTTTGTCTACAGCATTCTTCTTTAAAATATGATTTTTTAGTTCATCTGGCTATTTCTAGCTTATAGGAGGAAAGTACTCTTTGTTAGGATCTTTCTTCGAAACCCAAACACAACTCCTTGAGATTCTTTTTAACTGTCTCATGATGCTATCGATGGAATCCATTGTAGGGCTATTATTTAATCAAAACTGTAACAAGAGTCTCTGGGCTAACCTTCCCAGATTGAGATGAAGTTAACTTATTTTATAAACTTCTTTATAGTGAGATTTCTAGTTGTGTCAAAAAAAAAGTTTTTTAGGAGGATGTTGAAGTACGTATCATAAATATATAAGATTTTAATATTTTTATAGGTTGACTAGCACAATGAAGCAATTGACTATACCTCTTCCAATATAACAGTTTCTCTAGTTTGCTCAACATCTACTAGAGTGTAATTTTTTAAATAATATTCCCTTTGAATTCAGAATGATTATAGAGGAGGACAAGAGTAGGTTGTTAGGGCTTTTGTGGATTTATACTACCATTAATAGTTATGGAATGAAAACCTTTCAGAAAGCTGTAAAAGTACTCTTGTAATAATTAATATTTTGAAAGAGTTTCAGTAAGTTGTGCCCATCAACCAAATTCTAACATTCGATGGTTTCTAAATGATTCTGTTAGACCAACCATCAGTTTTCTACCTAAGGTTTTAACATTATTTTGCACTAATCACTATAAGAATGATTAATAAAATTATAGTATGGAATTTTATAGTGATCTAGAAATTTTAATGTCCAAATGGCTTATTTATTGAAATACTATATTCTAAGATTTTAATGCCTGCAGCCATACCACTGTGGCATCCGATCTCATCAGATCTTGGAATCTAAGCAGGTCATTCCAGTTAGTACTTGGATGGGAGATCACTTGGGAACACCAGATGCTGTAGGCTTCTGTAGGCTTCAGAGAAGGACCTGCAACCCACTCCCAAATGTCAATCATCCATTGAAACCCTAGCAATAGCAGAGAAGCACTGACAATTGTGTTTTGCCTATTGTACATAGGGTTGCTATGAGTTGGACACCAACTTGACCTCACCTAACAACAATAACAAGATTTTAATACTGGAATAAATGGATACATTTGTTTATGGTAATTAATAAACAGTACATTTCAGTGATGTACTATTTATATTGCTAGATTTTAGTGAAAGTTTCAAGAGAGTTTGCTCTGATCTTTAATTTCCCCTTCTTTGATCTGTATAATCTTTACTAAATAGTTGCAAGAATAGTTGGTGTACATAATTTTATGGCAATTAATGACTGTGGAAAAATTCTGGAGTCTTTTAGTGATCACAACTTTAATTAAAATATTTTTGAAGGAGGAAGATATATTGGATCTTCTGGAACAATGTGAAATTGATGATGAAAAGTTGATGGGAAAAACTACCAAGCATCGAGGACCAAAGGTGCAGTATCGTAACCTTTCTTAGTATCAAAGTATATGCTACTAAGTATATTCAGTTTTCCTCTTAATAGTTCTCATTGTGAGACTGGTATAGCTTTTAAGGAACTGCAGGGACTATGTGTCCAGTGCAGAAAGGGTTGGAAACATGGTGTTACCTTACGCTTAGGAGACGTTTTGCTTTGTTAGTTTCCTTCATGTTTTACTTCTTTCTTTAGTGCTAGTGAATGTCCTCTCCCATATGTATGTCAGTTTGTTGTGCTGTGGGGGCCTGTGTGTTGCTGTGACGCTAAAAGCTATGCCACCAGTATTTCAGATACCAGCAGGGCCATCCGTGGTGGACATGTTTCAGTTGAGTTTCCAGACTAAGATAGGCTAGGGAGAAGGACCCAGCAGCCCACTCCCAAAGCAATTAGCCATTGAAAACCCTATGAATAGCAGAGAAAAACTGTCAAATATAGTGCTAGAAAATGAGCCCCCCAGGCTGGAAAGCTTTCAAGAAATGACTGGGAAAGAGTTGCCTCCTCAGAGTAGAATTGAGCTTAATGATGAGAATGGAGTAAAAACCCTTGGACCTCCATTTGTTGACGTGGTATGATTCAAAATGAGAAGGAACACAGTGACTGCGACAATGGGCTCAAACATAAAAAAAGATCAAGTGTATGGCACAGTGTTAGGTAGTGTTTTATTCTGTTATACATAGGGCTGCTATGAGTCAGACTCAGCTTGACAGCACCTAATAACAACAAGTGAGTAGCCTATGAAACAGCGCTAAGAGGGACCTAGAACTAATACTCTTATTTTATTCTCAGTATTTAAGTTTTCCTAATTTCTCTAGGCATAATTACTAATGGAATGCGTAGCATTAGAGATAAGGCAAATCATGACTCTGGAGACTCATTAGTAGGCCATCCCATCTTTTGCTGACACAACAACATTGATAATGTGTTAATAAAAATAGATGCATTTCCTAAGAATAAACAAAAAGCTGTCATGTAGACAAAAAAAGGGCATGTGTTTGCTTCACTTGCATCTGCTCCATGGTGATGACATTTCTGTGTTCTACTGATATATGCTAAAGCCCTCACTAGTAAAGAAGGAAGGAATTGAATTTGAGTAACTTGGAAACTTTCCTTTTATCTTACATTTCAGCATTTCTAAGCTATTTACATCCTTAGAGAATCATGACCTGTTACGCTCTTGAGCTTTTCTGTGCCTCTGAAATGGCTGTCAACTAAAATTGAAATAAAAATCATTGATTTGTTATTGGTTAGGTATCCCTTCCTGATGTGAAACCTTCCCTTGCTCTCCCAATTAGACTTCTAGCTTCCTTCCTTTCCTTCTGCTGTACCATAAGTAACTTCTAGAGAGAAGTTGTGGCAAATAAATATTTGCATGAGGTTTCATTGAGTTTGTAATCACCTTGAGGATAGAAAGTGGATTTTCATCTTTGTATCTGTAGCACCTAACACTGTGTCTGGCACATTACAGGTTCTGAAAATGCATTAATTAAATGTATCTATAAGGATCTCTTTGTCTTGTAGAAGAGCAGATAGGCAAATCCAAAACCAGGAAATGTTTTGTCATGTACTATAATAAAGAATGTAAAGGGCTTCAGCTGCATGGAGAAGAATGGAATGGGTAGAATGTGAAGGGCTTCATAAAGGCATTGCCAGCACCTAACAACAACAACAACAGCATTTGAACTGGATCTTAAAAAATGAAATGTGCTGTACACATTTAAGATGGGTGGAAGGACATTTGGAGCAGAAGGAACATTAAAAGCAAAGACATGGAGATGTGATGCTGCATGGAGTATTGTCAAAACAATGAAAGTTTGATATGACTCAAGGGCAAGGTGAAATGATGCAAAGTCTCTCTTAGAAGGTGAAAAGTCACCTCTTAGAAGGTGAAAAGATACAAAGTCACCCTGGTGAGACATAGCTGTCTGTTGAGAGCTTAAGCATCACTGTTCTGAATCATGTGCTCTTACGGAATAAGCCATTGATAATGCCTCTGCTGGGAGAAGGACCTGGCAACCCCCTCCCAAAAATCAATCTGCCATTGAAAACCCTGTGAACAGCAGAGAAGCACTGACAATAGTGTTTCCCCTGTTGTACAGAGGGTCGCTATGAGTCGGATACCGACTCGACGGCACCTAACAACAACAACAATTCCTCTGGAACAAATATGTCTAGAGTATTTGTAAAAGTGCTTGCCTTTGTGAGTTATGGCTTCATTTTGGGAATCATTCAGGAATTTTTTTTTCTTTTCTTTTCTTTTTTTTTTTTCATTTTGCAGTACTGAGGGTTGAACTCAGTATCTCACACATGCTAGGCAAGTCCCTCACTACTGAGCTGTATCCCCAGCCCCTTTTTTATTTTTTTCTTTTGAGACAGAGTCTTGCTATGTTGCATAGGTTGCCTCTGGCCCTGAACTCAAGATCTTCCTAAATCAGCCTCCTGAGTTACTGGGATTAAAGTTATGCGCCATAGTGCCTGGTTCAATATTGAGGAATTTCTAAGCTTTTGTATTTGAACCATTAAAATTTGACCTGAGACCACCTGGAAACTGTATTCATGGCAGATTAGCAAATGCAAAAGCCTTGAGGCATTTTATATTTTCCTTTGTTTCACTAAGACTTGCTGTCCAAACAAAAGTACAACCTCTGGGTGGGCAGAATATACAATGAATATTTTTTTAAATCCTTCTCATTCTAAGCTTGTAGTAAGAATTAACAGTATATTGGTTGAAACAAAATAAATTGGGTAGTGGTGGCAACTAAAGCTAGCAGTATTTCAAAGTCAGTTGAAAGCTGCATAATTAAAATAGAAGCATTTTTATGACTTTTAACTTAAAGTTTATCAAAGATCTAAAGTTAGCCAAACTTCAAAGTAGATGTTCTATTATAGAGAGATGATACTGTATGCCATGTACAATGTCATTATTGGCAGAAGAATAATGGGAGATGATCATAGTTAACTGAAATGTGTATGTGTACTAGGTGAGATAATAGCTTTTCACTTATTTGAGAATTTATGGTATATTAATTATGGAATAATAAAGACTTTTTCTTAAGCTAGATGGTAGGGTACATAGGTTTTTAATATTCTTTATACATTTATATGTATTTCATAATAAAATTGGACAAAAATAAGTAGCATAATTTGTATCATAACTTAATGCCAGTTTCCAAATTCCATTTTATAGTTTAGGTGCTGTTTAGAGTTTATACTGCTTTTATTTGTTGTTTATTATTATTATTATTATTATTATTATTTTCAGATTAATTATTGCCAAAATGTCTCAAATGCATATATGATACAAGAGTTTAGCTATCCATTCCCCCTGTGATTCTTTATAGGGTCGAATAACTTATTATATCATCAAGTTCCTTAAGAACTCTTAAAGCTGTTTGCTACATGAAAGAAGGCACTCGTAGCAAGGCTGATTGTACCGCTGTTTCTTCTGGGTATGCTAAACTTTTGAAGAAACATCCTTCCTTTAGAATTCATTTTCCTCAAAACTGTCAAAGTGTTTGATGATTATGTTATTGGTAAATGTTTTTATACATATCTCTTTGAACCTTGTTAATGCTCAATAAATATTACACTGTCAAAAGCAGACTATATGTTTAAACATAAGTTGGTACTTTAGTATATTAAATCCCTTTCCTGCTTTGGTTATATTTCATCCTTTGCAAAGGCTGTAACTTTAATACTATGTCTTCCAATACTTCATGAAATGCTATTTCTCTCGCTTTCATCCTACACTGTTACTCTGGAGGATATACTTTCTTTCAGTGAAAGCCCACAGCATCCAAGGATTTCATTATAGTATATGTTAACATCAAAACATTTTTGTTTGGCTTAACAGAGAACAAACCACTAGTATACAATTGCAGGAACTTCTGCCAGCAGGAACAGGAGGCATATGGTGTGCATAACAGTCTTAAAATGACTGATTTACAAAGCTGTCTTGTTCTTGGTTATGTACATTCTTTCTGAAGTGAAGCTTTTCCACTTCCCTTCTCTTCTCTTTCTTCATTTGACATCTTTGGAAATACATTGATGGGGCAGATTGGGGAAAAAAGTGATTTTATTAGAGATATTGGAACATAATACCATGAAGTTTTGAATCTTTACAGATTTACTCTTCCACATATTGTCTATCCTCTAAAAATATTCATGCCACACTGATTTTCATATTGTATCATTTTGTAAAATACAGCATTGGCACTGAAAAGCAGTGTTACTCCTTTATGAGCAGACTCTGTGTCAAAGTTAGGAATCGTCTGAGGAGAGTTGTGCATGACCAATTTGGAAAGTAGATAATGAACTGAAGTTTTTATTTTCAAAAATATCCAAGCAAAGCAATAGCTCAGTTATGTAGAACACCTGCTTAGCATGTGTGATGCCCTTGGTTCAATTCTTAGCACCAAAAAGAAATAAATGAATAAATAAATAAATAAATATCCACAGCAAATTAGCCATGTGAGGAATACTTTGCTTTTTATTGCATGCTCAGATGTAGCCTTACATATGGTAGCTTCTCTGGCTGCTACTTTCTTGTTCCCTTTGTCCTTCTTGTCCCTTCTTCCTATCCCTCCCACCACAATTATTGAGTCTTATTGAAGAATCTCTCCATGTGAAATGAAGAAAAACTGATTATGTCTATAATTAGTACATTTTTATATCAAGTATTTCCCCTTTATTTTGTTATTCTTTGCTTACGAATACTGTAGTTCTTTATTACAGTCATATGGAAACAGACTTTCCCTCATCATGACTGAGCTAGGTTATGTAAGAAAGGCTTTTCTGTGGAAACAACAGCGAGTGGATGTTCTGTGCCTGAGCAGCACTGTAGCAGTAGTACACTGGGGGAGTTTTCAGTCCTCAGTGAAAAGCAACAAGCATCAGGGGAAAATTGAAAATAGTAACTGCTGATGTTGATTAGCCCTTTTCTGGAATTCTAACAGAAAAACTCATCCCTCTGTTTTAGCCCCTGTGTTCTATGCCGGAGAGCAGTGAGGTGATGAAGAGACAGAAGTACTGCAGCAGTGACAGCAGTTTCGACAGCAGCAGTAGCTCTTCAGAGGCTGGAGAGAATGATGAAGAGTGTCAAAACAAGGAAAGAGAAAAGCAAGTTCCATATAATCTTAAGCACTCCAACCACTGCAAATTAATTCAACAATCTAGTAAGTCAATTTCTTCTAATTTATTTGATGCATGAAGAACTATACATTTGAAATTATTGAACTCAATAAAAAGTCCTTGGGCCAAATGACCCCTTGTCATGTGTGAGGAGACCTGGATTCTATCCTTAATCAGTCCTAGGTGCATCCCTTAATCCCTTGCAGATTCTGCTATTAGAAGAGAAAAGTGGTGAATTAAGTATCCATCCCTCTGTATTTCATAGTTTCTTTAAGTGCTAGATTGTTGCCTGTGTTTTTTAAAATGTATCTTACAGCTCATCTATTGATTACATTGTTAAGCCATTATAGTCTCTTGTTCTGTTCTCCTTACCTCTCTATCATCTACTTTGATACTCCCATCTGTTTTTTAAAATGTGTTTATCTCTCTAGGCATTTGACTTACAGATATCTGTCAGCCACACAATCGTGAAATAGTTGAAGGTTTGTTGCTTCCCAATTTCATCACAAGTAAACACTTAGCTCAGGGCTTTTTGTGCATAGAAGTATTTAGGAAAGCAGTCACCCAGCTTCCTTTTTTTCCAGTACTGAGTGGCTGAACCCAAGGACTCACATGTACTTTGTAAGCATTCTACCACTGAGCTGCACACCCAATCCATTTTTTAAAATTATTTTATCTTCAGACAGGGTCTTGCTAGGTTACACAGGCTGCCTCTGGCCTCGAAATCCTGATCTTCCAGCGTCTGCCTCCCAAGTTGCTGGGATTACAGGCATGCAACCACTGTACCTGACCCTTTTCTCTTTCTACGTTATTTCTTTTCATATTCTCCCTCTTTTCCTTCCTTCTGTCTTTCATTCCTTTTTCAATTCTGGATGTCCACAATTGTGCCTGTGATTCTTCTTTGACCCCCAAATGTTCAATATAATATTGCCTTTTCCCATGACTCATTTGGGAAACCCCTTCCTGATCCTGCCTCCAGTCAGACTTTTAACTCCCATGTCTGATACTTCTTTTCTTTCTTTCTTTTTTTTTCTCTTTTTTGTGGTACTGGGGGTAGAACCCAGGGCCTTGCATTTGCATACTTTGCAAGTGCTGGACCACTGAGCTGCACCCCCAGCCCATTTTTTTTTTTAACTTTTTGAGACAGGGTCTCCATAAATTACACAGACTGCCTCTGGTCTCGAACTTGCGATCCTCCCGCCTCCGTTTCCCAAGCTGCTGGGATTACAGGCGTGCGCCACCACACCCAGCCCCTTGATACTTTATGTTCTAATATCACTATTTGCCTAGTGCTCCCTGTCTTAACATTTCTGCTAAAGGGACTGTCAATAATGTAGTAAACACAATTATGAGTCTCTGTTCATCTCTAGCAATATATGTTAGCTTCCCTGATAGTGTATATATTTTAAGGCTGGCTTTCAATGCTTATGGCAAAATGTATGAGGAGTGAAGAGCTGATAGATGATTTTAATAGAAATGACCTTTACTTGCTTCCAAATTAACTTGTAAAGCTATGTGTTCCTACTGTTCTTGTCTTTGAGGGTTTGTGTATTTGGAGGGAAAATGATGTATTAACAGTTCGATTTTATCTACTTATTTACATATTTAAGAAGAGTTTACTGAGTACCTGTTACAAAATGTCTAAGCTATCTTATTCCCTTTTTCCCTTAAGAAGTTTTTATGTACTTTCAGTGTACCTCTGGTTGAGTATGGTTCTGTTTCTACTTTGGAAGCTGACATTTTTCCACCCAAATTTTGTCAGTTTTTAAATTCCTCTCCTATTACCTGATGTGACTATCCCTTAACAGCATGAACTGATGAGGGATAGGGGAAGATAGATAAAAAAAAGGAAGATAGATAAAAAAAATTGCTAGGGTTTTTATAGCTATAATATCTTTAGGATACATATTTAAGCCATGTTTTTAAGTGTGAATTTTTATTTTAAATCTAGGCTAATTTAATTACATATCTTTTTAAAATTAGTTTTATTTCATTTTGTACTCATTCAGGATTATAACAAGAGTTTCACTTTGCTTTGTATTGTTTGCTATTAGGTGCCATCGGGTCGGGTCCAACTCATAGCAATCCTATGTACAACAGAATGAAACATTCCCTGACACTGTGCCATGCCTGGCACTATGTCAGTGCTTCTGTACTATTCATAGTGTTTTTGATGACTGATTGTTTTTGGGGTTGCTTCAGGAGTGGGCTACCAGATCTTTCTCCTGATTTTGGGATGCTGAGAATAGAACTCAGGGCCTTGAGTTGCACATAACAAGGACTCTATCAACTGAACTGTGCCCTTGTTGTTGTTGTTAGGTGCCGTCGAGTCGGTATCCGACTCATAGCGACCCTCGTAGGGTTTTCAATGGCTGACTGTTTCGGGATTGCCTTGGGAGTGGATTGCCAGGTCCTTCTCCCATTTTTGCGGTGCTGGGAATTGAACTCGGGACCTCAGAGACTGCCGCGCAGCGCTCTACCAACTGAGCTAAATCCCAGCCCGAACTATACCCTAGCCTACACTTAATCTTACATTGATGACAGCATAACCACAAATCTTCCTTGAGTTTTGCCACCACCTTGATGCTGATGATCATGGACAAAATCCAGACTATTTGTAACACTTTCTTTTATAGATAGTTAGCTTGGGAAATTCAAACTTATTATACCTTCAAAGGTTTATATTTTGATTTGATATAAGGTAATCAGTCACATAAATAGCTATAAAAATACTTTTCTCACGTAATTTGTAAATGGAAGTTACAACCATTTTTTAAATCTACCGACATGTCTAGCTACCTTATTTTTTCTGTCTAAACTCCAATGTATGCAGATGAAAAATCGGAATCTGTGATGTTTCAAGAGAAAGGATATTTTCCTTCTTCCCTGTGATGAGTTTACATACATCCACACCAGCACCTTGAGCCCTCCAAAAGAGCAGGATTGCAGAGTCGTTAATAGCAAATGATTTGGGATATTTTCTTTGTAGAAGCTTGAACTTTGTATATGTTAAACATGTGCAGTTCTTTGTAAAAACAAGCAAACCAAAAAAGATGGACTGACTAGTGGTGTGTTCTCTACACATCCCTTCTCCAGGATCAGTGTGCATTCAAAAAGTGCTGAGAGTGTCAGATTCAGAAGGGAGTTACTAATTGGAACAAACAGAAATTGATTTTTTAGTTGTTTTTTTTAAAAAACATTTCCTATAACTTGAATGAGTATACTTTTAAAAAACTCTCCAGAACCTAAATGAGCAGTATTACATTTATCATCTATTTAAAATATCCTTTAAAAATGCATCCATTGCCTTTATAAAGGTTTAAATTTTTTTCCAACAGCTAATGAAGAGAAATATTTGGGTATTCAACCTGACTTCATGTGAGTTTTATTAAATTATTTAATTAATGAAGATTGATATATTCCCCAAGCAGAGAGAAAATGTAGAACAGAGGGTATATAGAACATATGATATTTAAAGAATATAAAAATGTTGATAGTATTGAATGATTATCTGTTCCTCGTGTCAGGAATCACAATTTATCAGGAACATTTACTCTCCTTCTTAAATGTTCTCAGTATGCATTGGGGAAGATATTTTATGGTTTTCCCTAGATATTTGTTGTGATAACAGTCCTATAAATTCATATATTTTTTTCTTCACTGAAATCTTTTAGTATTGAAATTTAATGTAGTTATTTTTATCTTCACTTCAGAGAATTAGAAGACAAAGTGCTACTATTATAATAACCAATTATGTATTTAAACTCCATAAAATCATTTTATTTTTCTTCTGTTTTATTTTTTTTCCTGTCAGGGCCCTAAATTCTTAACTGTCTTTTAACTCTAGTCATCCTCTAGACTCCTTTTTTGTTCTGTTTTTGAATCTTGCTGTAAAATAGTCAACCTATAACCTACACACAGATTGTAATAAATTACCAGATTAATCAACTCCAAGGCTAGTGGTGGCATCATGTTACTATAGAAAGAGGGAGGCCATTGGAATTAGATAGGTAAGGATTTAAACCTAAGCATGGCCACCACCTTGCTGTATCACCTTGTGAAAGTTCTTTCTCTGAGCTTCTGGGAGATGGAGCTCCCTCCTTCAGAGGGTTTCTGTGAGAATTAAGATAAAAGTGTAGTGCCTAGTGTGATGGGTAGCCTTTAGATGGTGCTCCATAAGTGTTAATTTCCTTTCTTCTCGTTCTTTTATGTCATGTTTTGAGAACATAAGGTTAAAATAGTGCTCATAGTGTTATTCCCATGAAAGCCATTCTTTGTGCACCAAAGGGGTTCTGTACCAGGTTCACTGTTTAAATTGAGGAATTAATTCCACACTCATCCTCCCATGATGATGCTTGTGCTTTGACATTTATTGCCACTTAGCTACCACATGATCTAATCTTTAATTTATATATATCCAATACAGGGGGAACCTCCTGTTAACACTGCTATTATACTTTCCCTCTTCTCCGTCATCAATAGGTTCCATGAGGCGATCAGTCAGCTGCCCTCGGTCCATCTCTGCTCACTCAACTTCCAGTGGCAACAGTCACCCCTTTTCTGCTCAACAAGTGATATCAGTGTCACGACCAACTTCAGCATCTCGGTCACATTCCTTAAACCGTGCTTCCTCCTACCTGAGACAGTTGCCTCACAGTAATGATACCAGCTCTACCCACTCTCAAGTGGTAAGTTATCTGTGTGGGAAACTTTGGACTTGAATCTAGGTGGCATAGGGGATTGGCTGAGAGGAAGACAGATTGAACTTCAGGTCTTTTCTGAAATTCAACTCATGGCTGCCTGGAATTTGAATTATTCATCTATCTTAGGCTACAGTTTAGTACAAACTATTAAAAGGTAAACTGCACTATATCACGGACTCAAGGATAGACACTGAGAACAGCATCATTTTATTTTCCATTTGCTGGTGCAGGAGTATAACATTGTTGAAAATCATCTGAGTAAATATATATTTTTATAGTGTATTGTACAGTCTATCTGTAAATTTTGGGGGAATTTGTTATATGGAAATTGTTTCTTCATGAGATTGCTGGTTAATAAGTTTAAAAAATTGATAAATTCTCCTTAAAGCACTTAAGTACAATGTCATTTATAATGTTTTATATGTATTAAATTAATATATAGCATCCCCTCTTTAGCATACATCCTAGAAATTTAGAATTGAGGTAATCAGTGAATTTATTTTGCAACCAAATACCTTCACATAAACCAGGGGTTTAAGTTGTTTGCTTCTTTAATGTTGGATATTATTTCCAAAGGAAAAAAATCAGGAAATATAGATGAATGATTTTCATTTGGTAATAATGATTGATTTTTTTCATAATCAAGAAGAATTGCTTAAGTTATATGTATCAAATTATACTGACCAGGAAGCCCTTTTTAAACATTCATATTTTTATTTTAGTATTTTAAGCAAAATAAAACACAACCATGTGGAGATGTGAAAGATACCTTTGGGATTTATATCCATTTAATACTAAGAATTTATAAATGTAAGAAAATTTTCTTCCTGTTTTATTGTTATTTTTTTCGATTAAAAGTGCATCATTTTTACCTAGAAATATCTTTCAGATTATACTGGCACAATGAAATAAGACCCCCTCCAAATATCTGTATTCTTTCAAATTTAAGAGTGAGTCTTTGCGGCAACTGAAAACAAAAGAGCAAGAAGACCATCTAACAAGTCAGACCTTATTTGTTCTGAAGGACATGAAGATCCGATTTCCAGGAAAATCAGATGCAGAATCAGAACTTCTGATAGAAGATGTGAGTATTTGATGTATATAAAATGCCTAGAAACATTTATTTATTCTTCTTAAAATATTAAAAATTTTTTTCCTGATGGCATTATACTCAGTGACATAGAAAAATGATGTTCTTTTCAACCTCTGCAAGCTTTATAAAATAGAATTTAACTATTATGACTCATGAATGGTGAGATCTCATTTATAATCAGAGATACAAAATATCTGTTAGTATAACATCCTATTTTTTTTTTAATGATGAGACTTTCATCAAGTGAGAATAATTAGTGTTAAACAATTATTTTTCTTGTCTGCAGCCATTTCACTGTGGCGTCCCATCCCATCTAATCTCAGAAGTTGAGCAGGGTCAGGCCTGGTTAGTGCTTGGATGGGATACTGTCTGGGAATATCAAGTGCTGCAGTCTTGGGAGAAGGACCTGGCAGCCCACTCCTGAAAACAATATGCCATTGAAAATCTTATAAATAGCAGAAAAGCACTGACAATAGTGCTGGGCATAGCACAGTGTTGGGTAGTGTTTCATCTGTTGTACATGTGAGGGTTGGAACCTGACTCGACAGCACTTAACAAGAACAGCAACAATTATTTTTCTTAGTGATTAAAAAATATTATATTAAACTTGCTTTTAAATATGTAGAAAGATCTAAGATGGAATGAAATGTGATGACATGTCAAGAAAATTTGAATGTGACACTCTGAGTGTCACATTTTCGGGCAAAAATTGAAATGACATATGTTGAGTTGTGTTTTCCTTTTTACACATATGTTTGGACCACCCAGTGGAACATTAAAAAATGGCAGAGGATCCTAAAATTCACATTAGATTCAAGGCTTACTCCTAGTTCAAAAAGAAGGCCAAAGGTACTAAAATACTTTTTGACAAAAGAGCATTTCTTCATACGAGGTTCCATTTCTTCATTCAAATGTTGTTTGCAAAATATCATTCTTAGATAATTCCTCAGTAATGAATACTGGTTTTTTTCCAGAGGAAAAGGCACCATCTAGTGGTCGACTGTAGGATAAAAACTGCAGGTGTGCATTTGGCCTTTTTACGTCTTTCTTTCTTTCTTTGTCTTTTGTTTCTTTGTTTTAGTTTTTAACATTACTTTAGACCTGTCTAAAGCAATT
>VMDO01005849.1:0-107005 GCA_007922755.1 Pedetes capensis | reverse complement strand
CTCCTCCTCCTCCTCCTCCTCCTCCTCCTCCTCCTCCTCCACTTCACTGAGGGGTTGAACCCAGGACCTTACATATGCTAGATGCGTGCTCTACCACTGAACTGCACCCTAAGCCCCCTTTTTAAAATTTTTTATTTTGAGGCAGCGTCTCAAAGCCTCAAGGTCATGATCCTTCTGCCTCTGCCTCCCAAGCTGGTGGGATTACAAGTGTGTGCCACAGTGCCTGGCTCCTTGACTGTCTTTTCTTACAGACATCTTGCCTTCACAGATTGCTAACTGACTTTTTAGGGGGAAATGTCAAAGATAATAAGCCAAGTACATACATACATTGAATGTTGGTGAAACTGTCAACCAGAAAAACTTCTTATAATGTCTTACTGATCTATTTGCTATCCAGGATTAAATATTTATTTAAGGACAGTCTTGAGTTAGTTGCCTAATGTTTGTTTTTCTCAGTGGTCATTTTTAACCCCCCCCCTTTTTTTCCCCAGTGCTGGGTATTGAACCCAGGGCCTTGCACATGTTAGGCAAGCACTCTTCACTGAGCCACATCCCCAGCCCATGCTGTGTTTTTAAATATGTATTTATCCTGAGTTTTTCTACACTCATGCTTATTTTACTAAGTTCGCTATGATTCATAGTCTGCTGTCTTGAAAGAGCGCACACACTTTAGACAGCTGGAGGCAGACGGAGCTAGTGTGTCCATTCTGGTTATTGTAAGTTTGCGGGCCCTGCTGGATGTTGCGGCAAGACGCGCTACCATGCCACTAAGAACTAATGAGGAGGACGGAACCAGGTGTTTTCTGAGCCTGTGTATCTCAGCATTTTTACTGGTGTTTGTAGATCATTTTTGATTTTACATCTTAGTTTAAATCATATCCGCATCCTTGGCTGCCTTGTCAGCTTCTGTGGACCTGTGCCAAAGACATAGTCCAGAGGGGTCTTTAGAAGAGTTGTTCTATTGTAGAGGCTCTTTGGAAACACAATACATTCAACACCAATGAGAGGCGAGGGGGCAGAGCAAGCTGGTGGCCCTGAGGGTGGTGCGGGGAGCAGGAAGACCTGGAGCAGCCGCCTGTGCAGCCAGGCTGTGCTTGGTGACGGCGGCCCTTGGCTCAAGGCCTCAGGCACATCCCGAGGTTAAGTTCGTCTCCACCTTTTGGTTTGGGTTTGGTACCACTCAGCGCTGTTTTGTGAAATCATTTCATTACCGACTACCTTTTATGTGTATTTGCAATCTATCATGTTGCTTTGTCTCTAAACATAGTCTCTGTATTTTAAGATCCCAGTTTGTACATACTGAAATTTACAGAAGTCACTTTTTAAGGGTCTTGTAATCCTCCAAATCTCCACATGTTACTGACTGCTAAAAAGCACTGTTTAAAGGCTAAAAGTTGGCGCATGCCTGTTATCCCAGTGGCTCGGGAGGTGGAGGCAGGAGGATCGCAAGTTTGAGACCAGAGGCAGTTTGTGTAACTTAGCGAGACTCTGTCTCAATAAGTTAAAAAAAAAAAAAAAAAGGTTGGGGGCACAGCTCAGTGGTCCAGCACTTGCAGAGCATGCAGGCGCGAGGCCTTGGGTCCAATCCCCAGTATCACCAAAAAAAAAAAAAAAAAAAAAAGGCCAAAAGTGGAAAGTAGAGTAGCCCCTATTGTATAGAGGGTCGCTATGAGTTGCACACTGACTCGACGGCACCTAACAACAACAATAAGGTAGCAGCCAGTGTCGTTTTTGACCTAAAACGGGAAGGGTCATTGGGATAAGCATTTTTTCTTAGTGGGATATACATAGATAACACATGCTTAGAAAATTTAGTGAAGTCAGCGTTTGTTTTTAATAACCTTTTTATTTATTTCCTTCTCTGATTAGCATTGCCTTCTGTGTTAAGAAATGCGGACTCCTGTGAGGTGCTGGAGGTTTGAATCGTCTCGAAAGCTTTCCAATCTTGTCTAGTTACTGCTGCAGAAGCGCTAAGGAGTTTACCAGAAAGAGAGATTTGATACAAATGATATATGAAATCTCGGCATTTCCTGAGGCCATATAACTGGGCACCCGTCATGAAAACTATGAATGGATTGCACACCTCAAGTTTCCCCCTCCCCCCCCTTTTTTTTAAAGCTAACAGTGTCTTCAAAATGTTGTTTGCCTTGAAAATTTTATAAATTACATCTCTATGTACACCTGCCCCCGGTGCTTACCATTGGGTTTATTATTCATAACCTGCAGTTGAATAAAGGCTTTGTGCTTTCGTCTTCAGAACCTCTGGTATGAGCCTTCGTGGGAAATCCGAATGGCTACCCTTATTTTTTTTTAATCTGTAGTTCTAAATACAGCCCTGTTTAGAGGTAGTGGAGGTTTTCTTGTTCACACAGTGTTTCTGTGTGTTCCCTAGTGGTCTCAACGCTGGTCTCCGTCCTCTGCCAGCAGTGAAGAGTGGGAGATCCTTTAGGAGGCTGTTTTTCTCCTGTCCTGAGACCACAGTCCTAGTTTGGCCTCCCCAAGGCCATTGTAAGGCTAGAAGCTGACCCCGTAGAATCTGGCTACTTGCAAATCCTGCCCGGTTTCGCCCTCCCTTCCATGCACGCGGTTCTAAGGAATTGCATACCTTAGATTGATTTGGTGCAGCAACGATGTACATAGCCTTGTTGATTGAATCGTTAAAGCGAGGCTGGGGACGTAGCTCAGTTATGGAGCGTTTGCCTAGCATGCACAAGGTCCTGGATCCAACTCCCAGTTCTGCCCAAAAAAGAATGTGAACGTGATCGTCCAAGAAATGAGAGAAAACAGTTAACACCCAAAGCGTATTTTCAGAATCCTGCCAAAGGAAACAGATGGGCAGTTCTTTGGCTTGGACTGGTAGTGCCTGCCTGGGAACTCCCTGAGCGGTGGTGAGGAAAATACTGGACAGTTAGCTTCCAGATAGTCGCAAGGGATCCAGAGTGAAGTGGCTCAGAAGCGTGTAGGCAGCTGAGGAAGCCAGACCGCCCACTCGAGCGGATTGCTCTGCTCACTTAAGCATCAATTGAAGGTACTCCCTTTGACAGAAGAGTGGTCCTTTTCAAAAGCATGCCAGGACTTTATTGTACAAATGACAGATGAGCTTATATACAGGACAATTTTGTCCATCTGCCTGGTTAGACATAGTAAATTTACCTGATCTCACAAATTGTGAAGAAACAGGTAAATATCCAAAGGACTTCTTTGCCTTTAACTCCCCTATGCTACTTAGCTACCCCACAGCTAAGTTTTAGCATTTTGGGATGTGTTCTAGATTTTTCTCTGTGCACTTACATAAATATGACTTTTCAGTAGGTTTTTCTGCTCTGACACAAATGGGGTCATAGGGCAGTATTGTGCAACTCCTAGACCATACAGAGGTCGTCCCATGACGGAGCACACACCCCTTCCTTTTCACTAAATCGACTGGGTGCAAGCTGCTCTGGTAAATTAACATGTTAGATACCCAAGACTGATAAACTTATGGATCTCTGTGAGATGCCCAATATTTTCCAGCATACCTTGAATTTTATCAGAGTTGCTGTTGGATAGCACTTTTCTTTCTGAGCCAAGTTTACTGGGGGAAAAAAAATCCCTCTAAGTTTTACATTCTCCTTGGTGAATTTTCCTGAGTTGCTTGGAGAAGTGTTTCATCTTTTGCTATTTTTGCTAGGAGTTAAAATGTTACAAATGTAGTGTGGTTGTCAGAAACAGTGCCCTGTTACTTCTCTTAGCCCCTCTGCCCCCCAGTACTGGAGGTTTGAACCCAGGGCCTTGCACATGCTAAGCAAATGTTCTGTCACTAAGCTGTACCCCTAACCTTTCTTTTTCCTTTTTTCTTTCATTTGGGGCTTGAACCCAGAGCCCATTTTCCACCTTTTGAGACAGGATCTGAGTGAGTTGCACGGGCTGCCTCTGGCCTCAACCAGGATCCTTCCGCCTTCACCTCCCGAGTTGGCTGGGATCACAGGCACGTGCCGCAGCGCTCCACCCCTGTTAACTTTTTTTTTTTTTTTTTTTTTACATTTTACTTCCACTTTTTAAAAAACCTTGCTCTTGGCAAAACTGGTAAAGGAAACATGAGTTGCGCTGGCCATTCTCTACCACCAGCTCCTTAAAACTTCATCTTTTAACGTTAATGCCCTCCAATAACTGCAGCAACTTGTTAAAAATCCTCCTGAAAATAAGTTACGTGTCTTAAAGAAGTGGAGTGAGTCGAAGGGTAAGTACAGGGAAGGATTGTGGGCCAGGAAAAGCATCCAGTTGCTGGGGACAACTGGAAACCTGCCTCTGGTTTTGTTGGGGGAAAACCTGGCTGGGAAAGGAGAAAGCTGGCCGTGGCGAGCTCCAGCCCTCGATCTCTCCTACGACGGAGCCCGCCCTAGGAGCACCGCGGTGCTTTTTGTAGAGATGTTTTCCTTGAAGTCACGTCAGGCTCTCATTACGCGATTGTAGAACTCCTGCTGTAATCTCTCATTCACCGGCGTTCGGGAGTGTGTTATGAGACTGTCTAGGTTTTCCAGTTTTGCTTAGGAAGGCAACTTTGTTGAGAACATTTCACTTGTTGAGTAAAGTGTCTTACATTCCTGCTTATCTAAGAAAACCGTTTTAAGACCCGGACACTCGCAGCTTGAAATAATCCATTTGGGAGACTGTGTATGTGTTTTGGGGGAAAGTGAAAAACTTTTTTATTGTAAATTGACAACTTAGGTGCTTATTGTAAAGCAAGCAACTCTTGAAAATGTGGGATTCAAATTGCACTGTTGGAGAAGAGCCATCCAAAGCACAAATGTCAATAGAAAGATGACTTGGTCTTGAGTGGCAACATTCAAGGGAAGGAGAGGCTGATGCAAAGTGTAAAGTGGCCTCCTTAAACAGTGTATCAATTTTCAAAAGACTTTTTGCCTAGTTCAGGTTGCAAAGCACATTGCACCTGTGTCAGTCAATGAGCGGCTTGCTTGGGCACTCTTCTAGATAATGATCAGGTGGACGGCACCAGATGCTGGTTTCTTTAAATCCCACTCAGGCAAACAGCTTTCAGGTGTGAGGCATCTCCGCAGAAAGCCGGCAGGTAAGCACAAAGGTGACACGGTGAAAGCCTGTCCCGCTGGAGGCAGGGCACAGGCGGAAACGTGGAGGGTGCCGAGGACTTGAGGTGAGTGCCCCCAAGAAAGCGCAAAGTATGTGCCTGGGGTCGTCAGTTTTGTCCTAGTTTACAGCCTTCCCCCCATCTGATCCTCTCCCTTTCCCTTTTCCTGGGGCAGCCACTTCCAAGTTTGCTTGTTTTGGGGGCACAGTTCTGCCTCGTCCCTAAATAACATAACCTCTGTTGCTGCTTCTTGCTTTTATTTATGTATTTTTGCGGTACTAGGAGGCTGAACCCAGGGCATTGTGTTGCTTTTGCAAGCACTGTACCACTGATCCACACCCTCAGCCCCTTTTAAATCTTTTATCTTTCGGGAGGCGGAGGCAGGAGGATGGCAAGTTCAAGACCAGAGGCAGTCTGTGTAATTTAGTGAGACCCTGTCTCAAAAAGTAAAAAAATGGGCCGAGGGCGCAGCTCCGTGGTCCAGCACTTGCAGAGCATGCAAGCATGAGGCCCTGGGTTCAACTCCCAGTACCGCCAAAAAAAAAAAAAAAAAATCATCTTTTATCTTGACACAAGGTCTTGCTAAATTACTCAGGCTGCCTCTGGCCTTGAACCTGTGATCTTCCTGCCTCCGCCCCCAGAGTCACTGGGATTATAGGCGTTTGCCACTGCACCTAGCTGCTGCTTTTAGTTCTTGAAATGATATGTTGACTTCCCATCACCCCAGACCTGCAGTAGAGTTGTACTGAATCTGTTTGGTACGATATGCAGTGTGTGTGTTAGCATGACTCTGCAATGCAGTTCTTGACCAAGCTGTAATGAGATGCTTTCTTTGACGGTGGGCGCTGGGGATCGAACCCAGCCCTTGCACACGCCGAGCATTTGCTGAACCACTGAGCTACACCCCCTAGTCCCGATGGCGTTTTCTGAACAAGTGTTTTGTTCTTCCTGTGCTAGTTTTTGTTTTAGTTTTCCAGGTAGTTTATTAATGACTGTGAACGGGGCAGACGCTCAGCGGCCTCCGGTGCTCTGTCACCTCCCTGGAGCTCTGGGCCAGCCGTACATGCTGCGCAGATGCCCCGCCCACAGAGATTCCCTCTGCTGCCAGTGCAGAGCCTCTGCTCTGTCTCCCCAGTTCCTCTTCCCGGATAAGCTGTTTCTTCACGGGCACACACTCCCACCCAGCCTCCCGGGAGCCCACAGCTGAAAACCTGGTCTTCATTTGTGCGCCGCGGATCGTTTGGCCTGGAAAACGTTTCCTTCTGAATCTGAAAGCACTGATTGATCACTCCATTGCTGGGAGAAGTCTCGTGCTGGCTGTGATGTTTTCCCTCCCTCTCTTAACACTTTTAGGGTCCTCTGTTTGTTCCCGGTGTTCTAAAATACTACTGTTTAGGAAATTAAGTGGGTCTGTTTTCCTCCATTGTATTGGGCACTTGACGTAACAGGCACATTCATTGTGGTGACAGGACCTTCAGTGACTGGGGAGTCTCAAATTCCTCCCTCCCTCCTGCTTTCTCGGGAACTCCAGAATTATTTAGATACGGAGACTTCTGTCAGAGCCCCTTATTTTATCTCTTCTTCCCTCCTTTCCATCTCTGACTTTTCGTTCAACTTCATCTTCCAGCTCTGCTGTGAGTCTTTCATTTCTATCATGTTTTTCCTTTCCAAGTTCTTCATGTCTGCAGCTGTTTCTTGTGTAAAAAACAGCCTCCTGTTTCTGCCTCTTGGTTGCAGTGTACTGTTTGAGTCTTTGAGGATATTAATAATACCATTTTATTTCAAGTTTTTCTCTGCCTGTATCATCTCAGCTAGCTTTCCTCTTTTTCTTTGTTGATTTTGGACTCTTGTTGTTTCTGAGACTGGGTCTCACTGGATAGCCCATGCTGGCCCTGAACTCATAATCCTCCTGCCTCCGCCTGCCAAGTGCTGGGCTTCCTGGCGCCCAGCGTGGACTCTCTGTGGTGGGAGGCCTTTCTCAGATGTCTGATGATTCCCAGTTGCACATCACCAAGAGCCAGAGAGGCTCTGGGTCACTGTGGCTGCCAGTGTGGGCTTCGGCAGGGGGCGCAGGCCTGGGCTCCCCAGAGCATCCTGCCCGCCTGGGGCCTGGCTGCTGGCATCCTGGGGGCTGAGTGGGGAAGAGGGCTGCAGTGAAGGCGGGCTGTGCTGCCCCAGGTTCTTGTGCAAAATGACCTTGACATTTTCCTGTTCTCAGCTGGGTTGACCCCACCTGAAGCTGGGCCCGGCATTCCCCCATCCAGACTCCACTTTACGTTTTCCCAGAGAAAACCTCTGCAGGTGATGTTGGGGTGGGGAGGGGGCCAGCTGGTGGGGGGATGAGTGTGTGTATGGGGGAGATTGGTACCCCTAACCACTTCTTCCATTGCCAGCCTCCCATCTTGATGTTAGCGCCACTTCCTGGGGAGCCTGGCATGACTGAGACTGAGTCTTCATCTTCCCAGCTCCTTCCCTGGGTGGCCCAGTCAGCACTCTGAGCCACCTGCCTGCCTTCTGACCCCAGAGGCTCTCATTCCTCTCATTTTCTCCATGCTGTGGGCCTTGAAAAACCCACTGACCGTGGTTTTTAGTGGGTCTGAGGAGACAGGGTGGATAGGTCATGGGTTCAGTCCACCGTCTCTCTTGGTCAGCTGTCCAACACAAACCTGGACTTCAGGAGAGAAGGGTGTGGAAAGAGCAGACCCAGTCTGTGGAGTCCGTGGTCTCAAGTGGCAGGAAGGAGAGGCTGGAAGGAAGCTTCCTGTTCTTACCTTTGGACTTTCATTTTCTGCAGTGAGGAACACGTGTCCTTTCTGATCAAAGATTGTGCGCCTTATTGGCTGTGTGTGACACTCAGCCGGCACCATCCTGGGGGAGCCCAGAGAGGAGCCCCCTTTCTCAGTGGGGGTCGCTGGGGAGGCCAACAGTGCTCCGCACAGTAGGCATGAAGAGTGTGGGAAGGCCGGGCACCATGGCGCACGCCTGTCATCCCAGGGACTCAGGAGGTAGAGGCAGGAGGATCGCAGCTTCGAGGCCAGAGGCAGCATGCGCAACTTAGCGAGACCCTGCCTCCAATTTAAAAAACAAAAAAGAGGCTGGGGGTGTAGCTCAGTGGCAGAGCACTTGCAAAGTATGCCAAGGCCCTGGGTTCCGTGCCCCCAGAAACAAAAGAAAGAAGGAAGAAGAAGGTGGCATGGCTCCAGACAGACAAGCACCAGGCTAGGAAACCGGGGGTGTGGGGGTGCTCCTTGGCTATGCTTTCCGTTGCCTGTAAAGGGAAGGATGGAGGCGGCTGAAATGAGCAGTTCTTAGCTTCTGCTGCAGTGACTGACTTGAGGTCATAAACTCGGCCCCCTGCACAAGGGAGACAAGACCGCTTCCAGCAGCAAACAGTGCTCTGGGCTCTCCAGGGTGGACACGGGGCTCCAAGCAAACGTGTTCTGGAGTCTTTGAACATGGGGACCACCCAGACGCACAAGCACAGTGCGGGGCTGGCGGAGCCCCTCACCAGGCCGAGGGTCAGCTTCGAGCCTCCACCCCAGAGGTACTGAAATGTCTTTTTGGCCAACCGACCAATCCTTCCTCCTTCCCTTCCCTTCCCTTCCTTCCTTCCTTTTTTCTTTCCTTTCTTCCTTCCTTCTTCTTTCTTCTTAAACAGAAAGAGCTTTAATCTATTGGCTATTGTTTAAAAGTGTGGATGGGAGATGACGTCTAGTAGGTTTTCCTAAAAAAGCAAAACAAAACAAAAAACCAGCAGCTGATTTGTCCAATACTATATATTCCTTTTTCTTCCTGATTTAAGTCCATTCTTAACTAGTGAAGCTTCCTGCTGGGGGGGAGATATTTTTGTTTATTTATTTTTGTGGTACTGGGGGTCGAACCCAGGGCCTCATGTTTGCATGCTCTGCAAGCGCTAGATCACTGAACTGCACCCAGCCCTTTTTTTTTCTTTTCTTTTCTTTGTTTTACTTTCTGAGACAGGGTCTCACTAAATTACACAGACTTTTTTATTTTATTTTTGAGACAGGGTGTCACTAACTTACACAGACTGCCTCTGGTCTCGAACTTGCCATCCTCCTGCCTCCACCTCCTAAGCTGCTGGGATTCCAGGCGTGCACCACTGTGCCTGGTATTTTTATTTTTTTGAGACAGGGTCTTGCTCTGTAGCCCCCCTGGAACTTGTGACTGTCCACCCACGGCCTCCTAGGTGCTAAGATAACAGGTGTGTGCCTCTGTGCCCGGCTTCACCAGGGGTTTTAAATAATGCCCACTCCCTCCCTCACTCTAGGAGTCGAGTCTTGGAGTGTGGACTCCACCCTAGTGGGAAACCAGCGCCTTAGAGCCCCGTGTAGCGGGCTCCAGGGCCAGCAGCTGCGCCCTTGGGAGCTGGGCAGGAGTCGGAGGCCAGGAGCTCAGGGTGGCCCCCTGGGGTGTGCTGTCACTCGTCCACGGGGCGGTTGCTGCCCACAGTCTGAGCACCGCTGACTGAAGACTGCACGTCCCACGTGGCCCCTGTGCTGAGACGTCCACAGCAGAGGTGGCGATGGTGGAGACATCCTGCCGGCCGGCCGTGAGCACTGACTGATGCCAGCCGTGCGTTTGACTCAATTTCCCCAGCACTGCGTTCCTGTCTGCTGTCAGGTCGGGCATGGATCGTGAGGCGATGATGCACACATGGCAGAGAGGGAAGTCATGGCACTGCGGCCACCCTAGTGACCCAGGGCTCCTGTCCTCTGCATGGAGGCCGTGGACCAGTGGCCGCTTGCCTGCTGGGTTCTGTTGCAGGGGAAGGGCAGGGGTGCTGCAGGAGCGGCAAGCTCTCAGCGGAGTCTCCCCACCTGCCTGCAGCGGGGTTCCCGCCTGCTGGGCACAGATGCCCAGAAGAGCCCCCGGGGGCCCAGCAGGAGCAGCGCCAGCCAGAGAACCAAGCGCCCGCTTGGCCGATGCCTAGGGCCTGTGCTGGCCACAGGTGGGGCCAGAAGGGCCTGGCAGAAGCCAGGAGGGCTGGCTGCAGATGGAGGTCAGCCTCAGTGGGCACCGTCCACTGGCTGCCTCGGGGTTCCCACCTGCTGGGCACAGATGCTGAGAAGAGCCCCCGGGGGCCCAGCAGGCAGGGGAGCAGTGCCAGCCAGAGAACCAAGTGTCAGCTTGGCCGATGCCTAGGACCTGTGGCAGCCACAGGTGGGGCCAGAAGCTGGCCGCAGATGGAGTCAGCCTCAGGGGCACCGTCCACTGGCCGTCTGGGTTGGCCATGGGCCCCTCACCTCCCAGCTGGCTTCTCAGCACGGCCTCCAGGGTGTGGGCAGCAGTGCCAAGGCCCACCAGGGTCTTCTCCCTCCGGGGTAAGCGGGGCGCCTGGACCCAGGATCCCACTAGAAGGTTCCAAGTAGACCAATTGTCTCCACCTCAACTGTCTCCACCCTCTTGTCCCACGGTAACCAGGGTGCGTGTAAACTAGACTCCCATGTCCTGCCCGAGCAGATCTGGCCAGGGCCTGGAGGTGGCCCTGAGACATGGGCACAGCAGGTGCCCTGCTGCCCCTTCTAGCAAAGTGAGAAACCGTGTTGTTGGGCACAGGAGCTCCGGCCACATGGGCAGGAAGGGCCTCAGGGAGGTCTCGGGGTGAAATGCCCGGCTGGGCCCGGTCACTCCCTCCTTGGTCTCCCGGCCCCTCCCAGGTGACTCAGAGCTGCTCCCTCACCCCGCCTGGGTGCCTCGGAAACAGGGCAGTAATTTTTTTTTCCTGCCATCTCTGGGGCCCCACCCTGGGTTTATGGGGGTCACCAGAAGGTTACACACCTACTTTCTGAGGCCAGCTTTGTTCTCCCGTACCGGCAAAGACCAGGTGAATACCGCCTGTGCCTGCGCAGGGTAAGTGGGCGGCCCCCATCCTGGGCACGCGGAGGTCAAGGCCTGCGGAGACAGAAGGCTGGGACGAGCTTCCTCATGTGGCAGGAGGCATCCATCATGGTCGCTGGAGCCTTCCAGAAACAGGGGCGTCCCAGCAGAGTGGGGCGATCGGGGCCAGGACAGACGGAAGAGTTTGCTAGAAAGTTGTCTGCGGCGGGTGGGGCCGGCCCGGCGCTCCCGAGCACGTGCGTGAGGTACCTGGAGAATCTACCCGAGCGGGGCCACCCGGCCCGCCTCCCCCGGCTGTGCACCGTGCGGGATGTCGCTCGCTCGGGCGCCCGGGGCGGGACGGCCAGCGGGGGGCGCCTGCGGCCGCCCAGCCACCCTCACCGGCCGGCTGAGGCCACTCGGCGGCCGCTCGGAACGGCGCGCGGCAGGTGAGCGCGGGGCGCGGGCGGCGGCAGTGGCCAGGCGCGGCCTCCTGGCAGGAGGGTCGGGCAGAGGTGCGGGGCCGGCCCGGTGTCTCTCCCAGGGCGGCCGGGGTTGCTCTGCCCCTGGCGTCCATCTCTGCCCCCTGCCTCGAGGCCGAGGACCGGGCACTTCCTGCAAAGAGGAGCTTGTGTGTCGTGCCCCACCCCAGCGGCGCGGCCCCCTCGGGGTGCCGGTCACCCGGCTCAGAGGTGCGATGAGTGAGTGACCCGAGGGCCTGGTGGCCAGCAGGGAGGCCGTGGACACTTGGCAGGCAGGGAGCTCTGGGATCCAGCGGCTGCTTTCAGACATGGCAGGTGCCCAGCAGGAGAGGGGGGCCTGTGCACAGGGGACCTGGGGCTCAGCTGGTGGGAGGGGGTCCCCAGGTCTGGAGGAGTGACTGGCTGGGGCCCGGGGGCAGCAGGTGGCCTCCACTGTGACTACTTGGGTGGGCCAGCATGGGCAGGGGTTCTCAGAGCCACCGCCTCCGCACTGAGCTCAGGATCCTCTGGCACCTGGAGCTCTTGGCCCTGGATGCCTGTGGGCCTTGGGGCCCTTTTGGGGTGACAGTCTCCCCAGGGTGCTCCGCTCGCCAAGGCTCTGTTGTTTGCACAGCCCCTGAGCGTTGCTGTGTGATTGGATCAGGACTTAGACAGGGCTGGAGTGAGCAGCCCCGTTTACAGGCGGGGAGGCTGAGGTCGAGGATGGTCTCTTAGGAAGCTGGACCTGGATCTGGGTCCAGGGCTGGCCTCCCAGGCTTCTGTCCAGGCCTGCCCTGGTGCTGGTGGAGTCGGATGGGCGAATCTGACTCCTGGCTCGAAGGGAGCCGGCCAGTTAAATCCTCCACCCAGGGAGGGGGCACATCAGCTGCCCGCTGCCTGCCCAGCTCTCCCTTCTTCCTACCCCATATCCAGAAGCATTCTGGGGCTTCGCCCCAGCCCCACCTCTTAGATGCCCTTCCTTAGTAGCTGGGCATGGGGAAATTGTGTGGATCTGCTGGCTGAGTCCAGAGAGGGCTGAGAGGTGAGTCAGGCATCTTAGGCCCTCCAAAGGCCACTGAACAATAGGGGAGACCGAGTGGCCACACCCTGACCCCAAACCTTGACCCCAAACACTCACAGGGCAGGTACATCAATTTGTCGTGTGCCTTGGAGGAGGTGGGGGGCTCCTCTCACTGGGGCATCTTTGGGGGAGTTTGTTGACATCGTTTTCTTATTTATCCATGCTTTCTGTATTTTCATAATGTCTACCGTGAGGCAGAAAAGCAAACCTCCGTTCCTTTTGTGTTTGTTCTGGTAAACTCTCAGAAGCCGTCCTGCTGTGTCTGACCCTTGGGCTTGGGTTTGCAGGTCGGGGCTGGAGCCCATGGAAGCTTGGGAACCTGCATGTCTCAGAGGGTGAGGCTCAGGGCGCAGGCTTGTGAGCCATCTCGGTACACCTGAGCCTCGGGTCCTAAGAGAAGGGCCTGGAGTGCAGGTGAAGGCGCCCTGGCAGTTGCCGGCACAGCTATTCATGGCAAGGGTGGCCTCTCCCCCTGTGTGCGCGCTGGGATCTGAGGCTCTGGACAGTTGGCAGGCTGTCTGATGGGCCCTGTCTGGAGGCTGGCCAGAGGGTGGATGTAGAGGTGGGGTGATGGCGGGTCCTCTCCACAGAGTCCGGGGCCACGGAGCATGGTGGCTAGGTTCCTGACAGGTTGCACTGGGGAACCTGCCTTGGAGTGTGCAGTCTTGGATGAAGCCACCCCCCACGGGATGGACTCCAGGAATTGGCTGGGGACCCTCCCTGAAGAGGCCTCAGACTCCTCCTCCCCTTCCTCCCAGACACTGCAGGCTGAGACACGCTCCCCCCTTTCTGCCTTCCAGCCCCCGCTAGGCTTTCTTCATGTCACCCCACCGCCCGCCCGCCATGCAGCCTGATCCCAGGCTTCTCTTGTGAAGTGACCTTGGGGGTCCTCTTCAGCCTGGGTGGCCTGGGCTCCTAGGATTCCAAGCTCTGGGTCTGTGGCATTTACCATCTGTCTTTGGGACATTTAGCCCTGGATGCTCGCTGGATTTTTGTTGTTGTTGTCCTTGGAGACTGGACCCAGGGCCTTGCACATACTTTGCTGTACCGCTGGGCTGCACCCCTAGCCCACTTTTTATTTTATTTTATTTTTATCTTGAGACAAGGTCTCGCTAAGTTACGCAGGTTGCATCTGGCTTTGGATCTGCAATCCTCCTGCCTACCCCTCCCTAGTCGCTGGGATTACAGGCGTGTGTCACTGCGCCCGGCCCTGGACTGCTGTTCTAAGAGGAGGAAAGGCAAGTGTCACTGGTCCAGCCTTTTCCAGCCCTTTCTGCCCCTCGGTTTGCATAGAGGCTCCCCTGCCCCTCAGCATACCCCCCCCTTTTTTGGAAACAAGTCCTGCTGTGTAGCCCAGGCTGGCGTTGAACTTGGGGTGATCCTTCTGCCTCAGTGCTGGGGTTGCAGGGCCATGAGCACATCCTTTATCTGTCAATGGCTACCCTGGAGGACAGATCCACCCTGGGCCTGAGCCCTGTGTCACTTTTCCTGGCTGCGCTTCAACCTCTCTGAGCCTTGGTTTCTTGTTTATAAAACCAGGATGGCAAGAGCACTTAGGTGGCCAGGAGCGGTGGTGCACACCTGCCCTGCAGCCTGGGTTTATTCTCCCTGTGCCTGCCCCTCCAGCCAGGGTCTTGTGCTGCGCCTGTCTCCTCCCACCCATGCTCTGGCACCGGCCACGTGTGCAGCCAGGGCTGGGGGCCATGGGGCGGGAGGCAGAGGAGCCCCACGCTGGAGCCTCCAGCCGGCCGTGTCTCCTCAAGGCCCCGGTTCTCCCTGTGTCCCGCCACAGTCCAGAGCAGGGCATTGGCTCTGGGCAAGGGGTGCAGTCTTGCTGCTCCCTCAGGAGGAGGAACTCACAGAGGGGCCCTGGCTGTGGTTTTTGCCTTGGCTTGGTGTCTTCTCACCATGAGGTTCTGGTTCTTTCTCTCCAAAATGGCCTGTAGCTGTACAGCTGTGGCATCCAATCCCGTCTGATCTCGGAAGCTAAGCAGGGTCGGGCCTGGTTAGTCCTTGGATGGGAGACCGCGTGGGAACACCAGGTGCTGTAGGCTTGGGAGAAGGACCCGGTAACCCACTCCCAAAAAATAAGCAGCCATGGAAAACCCTATGAATAGCAGCGAAGCACTGACAATAGTGTTTCGTCTATTGTACGAAGGGTCGCTATGAGTCAGACATAGACCAGAGGGCACCTAACAACAACAATAACAACAACAGTCTTTGTAAAATGAGGATACATTCACCTATTGGCTTCTGGAGGGTGGCCGGAAGGACCATTAGCCTTGAGGAGGTTTCGCTCTGAAAAAGTGCCTGGGAGGATGGTTGCATCTCGGCATTTAGGCCCTGGCACAGCGGGCTCATCCCAGCCTGGGCGCAGGGCCGTCAGGGGTGGGTGAGCAGAGGTGGAAGTGGGGTGGGCACTGTGATGCCACCTTTGTCTCCATGCCTATGGCCCCTGCTTCATGGAGGGGGCGTGAGGCTCAGTGAAGACAGCAGCAGGAGCTCAGCTTGGTGCCTCTGGTGTGTGACAGATGGGGAAACCGAGGCTCAGAGGGGCGATGTGACGCTGAGAGGCCTCACAGCCGGGTCACAGTAGGGCTAGAACTAGAAGCGGGGAGCGCATGTGCCACTGGCCGAACCGTCTGTGCCACGCTGTTGGGAGGAGGAGGAAATCTACTCATTGCTTATTTTTATGTGGCTTGAAGTTTTAGTTTATTTAAAATTTTTTCCCTCTAGTAATATGATTAGTAATTTATTTTTTATGTATTTTTATTTTTATTTTATTTTATTTTATTTTTTTCTAGTACCGGGGGTTGAACCCAGGGCCTTGTGCTTGCTGCTTTGCAAGTGCTGGACCACTGCACTGCTGCCTCCAGCCATTTTTCTTTTTTTTTTTTTTTTTTTTGACTTTTTGAGACAGGGTCTCGCTAAGTTACACAGACTGCCTCTGGTCTCGAACTTGCGATCCTCCTGCTTCCGCCTCCTGAGCTGTTGGGACGACAGGCGTGCGCCACTGTGCCCAACTTGATTAGTAGTTTTTCAGTGTGCAGTTTAATGGGTTTCATGTTTACGTACATGTGTGCCATTGTACATTGCTCATGTTCGTCTCCCATAACCCTCTCAGGACGTCTGTCCCGACCAATGGACCCCTTCTACTTGCAGGTCTTGTGTGTATATTTGTCTGTCTGTCTGTCTGTCTGTCTATCTATCTATCCATCCACCTCGATTTTGCCTTAAGGGCAAAACGAGATATTTCCTTTCCTTTCTCCCATTACCTTTTCTTCTTGCCCTTCCCCCTCTCTTGAGTCCATTAGGGTCCTACACAGGTCCCTTCGACTTTCATGATGTATGCATTTTAATATTGAATATACTTTTAATTCTAACATTTACATAGAGGAGAAAACATGGGGTGTTTTTCTTTCTGGGTCTGGCTTATTTCGCTTAAAATGATGATCTCTAGTTCCATCCACGATGGCTTGGGTTTTTAATTACAGAGATAATTCACATTTGATTATTGAAGTGAAAATCAGCAAATTTGGGCCGGGCACAGTGGCGCATGCCTGTCATCCCAACGGCTCGGGAGGTGGAGGTGGGAGGATTGCAAGTTCGAGACCAGAGGCAGTCTGTGGAACTTAGTGAGACCCTGTCTCAAAATAAAAAGTAAGAAAATGGGCTGGGGGAGCAGCTCAGTGGTCCAGTGCTTGCAGAGCATGCAGGCATGAGGCCCTGGGTTCAACCCCAAGTACTGCAAAAAAAAAAAATAATAATAATAAATCGGCAAATGTGGCAAGAGAGTGGGGAAAAGCCCCTCAGAGCCCACTCTTTGGGAAACCCATCAGCCTGTTGCCGCACATCCTTCCAGGGGACTTTTTCTTAAACATTTGGTAAGAAAAAGAAATTAAGCACCACTGCTTCCCTGCTGGGCCTCTAGGGTGCGTTTTATCTGCCCAGGCTCTGCGTGGTCCGGGGGTGGGGGCCCGGGGCTCCCCGGCAGACTGCAGGGTCAGCGCAGCGCCGTGTCTGGCGCCTGTCTAGGTGTTTCCGGTACTTTTGCAGACAGAGTGCCGCGCTCAGCAGCCAACAGCTAAGTCCTGGGATATCCTGAGGATTCTCTGCCTGGTGTTAAAGCAGGGCCAGTTCTCACTGTAGAGGCCTCGCAGGTTGGACCTGGGTTTGCGGTGGGCCGTGTCTGGGGCTGTGGAGGTTCCAGGTGCCCTCGGAGAGCTTGTGGTCAGGGGAGGAGACAAGGAGGGGTCCGGGGAGGGCCCAGAGGAGAGGTGCCAGGTGCCACCCACCCGCTCTGGGACCGGCAGCTCTGTGGCAGAGGTGGGAGGCACGTGGGCCAGGTGGCGGAGCCATGCAACCTGCTGTGCTTCTAGCAAGAGGCATCTTGGAGGCACAGGGAAGGCCTGCGTCTGTCTGTCTATCTGTGTCTGTCTGTCTGTCCATCGGTCCCTGCAGTCAGGAGCAGGGGTGAGGCTGGTTCTGCCATTCCGGTTCTGAGCCCCTGGGTGAGCCAGAAGACCTCTTCACTCTCTGCCACTCGGGTTGACAACAGATACCAGGGCCCTGGTGACGTGCTGCAGCATTCGCTGTGGAAAACATGATGATGCCCAGAAGTGGGGACAATGGCACGTGCTCATCACAGACTCCCCCCCAGCCTCTGGGTCTCCACGTCCTGGCCAGCCCTGAGTCATCTCTGCGCCCACACACGTCCCCAACCAGACTGCATAGCGCTTCGTCCATAAAGTTGGAGCCCATATTACCAAAAGATAAGGACTCTGGAAAACACACGTGCCTCCATTGCAAAACTGTTAGGACTGATAAAAACGGTAATGTTGCCCAGTACAAAATAACACACAAGCTGTCCGAAAAAGAAGTCTTATTTATAATAGCAGCAAAACCAACAAAGTGCTTAGGAGCAACTTTAACCAAGGAGGTGAGCAATGTCTACAGTGCAGATTATAAAACATTGGTGAAAGACATTCCATAAATGGAAAGATATCCTATCTTGATGGATAGGAAGAATCAATATTGTTAAAGTGTCCCCATTCCCCAAAGTAATCAACAGATTGATTGATAGGGATTATCAAATAAATTCCAAAGACATATTTCACAGAAATAGGAAAAAATAATCCAGAAATGCACATAAAACTATAAGAGACACTGGATAGCCAAAGCAAGCTTAAGCCAAAAGAACAAAACCAGAGGCATAACACTAGTTGATTTTAAACTATGTTACAAGGCTTATAGTAACTGAAACAGTCTAATATTGGCATAAAACTGGAAACATGAACAGGTGGAAGAGCATGGAGAGCCCACAATGACCCCGTGGATTTACGATTGGTTTCCAACAGAGACGCCAAGAATGCACAATGAAAAATGCATGGTCTCGTCAATAGATGGGGTTGGGGGCTGGGCATGGTGGTGCACAGCTGTCATCCTAGCAACTCAGGAGGCAGAGGCAGGAGGATCATGAGTTCGAGGCCAGAGGCAGCCTGCATAACTTAGTAAGACCTTGACTCAAAATTAAAGATAAAAAAAAGAAATGGGCTAGGGGTGCAGTTCAGCAGTAGAGCACTTGCAAAATATGTGTGAGTCCCTGGGTTCAACCCCCAAGTACCACACACACACACGATAAAATGATGTTCAGGTAACTGTGTACCCACATACAGAAGAATTTAATTGGACTCTTATCTCACACTATCTACAGAAATCAACCCAAATCGCCTAAAGACTTAAATGTAAGACCTGAAACTATAAAACTACTAGAAGAAAACATAGAAAAGCTCCATGACATTTGTCTAGGCAATACGTTTTTGGATTTCACTCCAAAAGCTAAGGCAATGAAAGGAAATAGACAAATGGGGTTACATCAAACTAAAAAGCTTCTGTACAGAGAAGGAAATAACTAGTAGGGTGAAGAGAGACCCCGTGAGTTGGGAGAAAATGCTTGCAAGCCAAACATCTGTTAAGGGGGTCCATATCCAAAATGCACACGACCCTGGAACAACCCAATAGCAAGGAAATAAATCATCCAAATTAAAATCTGGGCCTGGCGTGGTGGCACCCGTGTGTAATCCCAGCCACTTGCGAGGCTGAGTCAGGAGGATCGCAGGTTCAAGGCCAGAGGCAGCCTACGTAACTTAGGGAGACTTTGAGTCAAAATAAAAAGTAAAAAACAGCCTGGGAGTGCAGCCCAGTGGTAGAGCACTTACAGAGTATGTGCGAGACCCTGGGTTCAACCCCCAAGTACTGCATGCAAAAAAAAAAAAAAAGAAAGAAAGAAAAAAGAAAAATTGAGCAAAGGACTAGCACAAACATGTCTCAAAAGGAGACATATAAAGGGCCAACAGACGTAGGAAAAAGTGCTCAACACCACTAGTCATCAGAGAAATGCACATTAAAACCACAATGGGATACCATCTCTCACCTGTTGGAATGGCTGTTAAAATAATGAAAGGTAAGTGTTGAAGGGCGCCCTTGCACTGGCTGATGGGAATGTAATTAGTGTAGCCACTATTGAAAACTGAAAGGAGCTTTCTCGAAAAACTAAGAATAGAACTCCGGTATGATCCAGCAGTATCACGTCTGGGTATCTAGCCAAAGGATTTGAAAACAGCAAGCTGCACAGACATCTGTACGTCCACATTCACAGCAGCAGTGTTTACAATATTTAACCTACGAAATAGACTCATGTCTATCAACAGGTGAATGGACAAAGAAAATGTGAATATATGTAATGGAGTATTATTTAGACTTCAAAAAGAAGCACAGTCTGTCATTCACAAGAAGAAAGAGGACTCTGGAGGATATTTGGCCAAATGAAGTAAGAAAGGCACAGGAGGACAGATCCTGCGTGATCTCAGTTCTATGTGGAATATAAGACAGTCGGAGTCAGGAGCAGAGGTGCAATGGTGGAGACCAGAGACTAAGAGAAGTGGGAGAGGCAGGCCAAGGGGTGTAGAGGTTCAGTCAGAGATGAGAAATAAGTTCAAGAGCTCTGTGGCGCAGCCTGCTGACTCTAGTTAATAATGTGTGTTTCCACATTGCTAAGAGTAAATTTCAAATACTCCCATTACAAAAAATGAGAAGCATTCAGCTGGCTTGGCGGCTCATGCCTGCAATCCCAGCCCTTGCTTGGGAGGCCAAGGCAGGAGTCTGAGGCCAGCCCTGGCTACATAGTGAGTCCCTGTCTCAAAAACCAAATAACAACAGAATAGATATTTTGCCATTTAAAAACATCCGGATCCAGATGAAGTCCTCACACTGAGGCTGGTTGACGTGGGTCTCGGGTTGGTTGTCTGTGGCGTTGGCGTCTTTTCTCCCTGTCTGTCCCGCAGTGTTTCCGTTGAACCTGGACCCTCTTCCTGCAGGACAGCTAGCTTTCCGCTGTGCGACCTGTTCCCTGTCCCCTGCATCCTGTAACTGGGCTGTGTCTGCAGGCTTGATCGAACTCAGTTTTGAGAGCTGGGCATGTAGCCCGGTGGTGCAGCACTTACCTTGCCTTGGCAAGGCCCCGGGTTCAATCCCAGCACCGCAGGAGAAATAATTGACAAATACCTCCGTGTCTGACACGTAGCTAACTCGGTTTGGATTTTGCATGCATGGCGCAGCGGAGGTGGCATTCCACACTTCTGGAAGGCATGCACTGTCTGCTGGAACCTCCTGGTATAATGAGGCCACCGCTGATGTTCTGTGGCTTTGACGTAAGATGTTTGTTGCCCATAAAAACCTTCCATTTTAACCGGGCACTGTGCCACGCTCCTGTAATCCTAGTGACTGGGGAGACGGAGGCAGGAAGATCATGAGTTTGAGGCCAGAGGCAGCCTGTGTAATTTAGGGAGACCCTGTCTCAAGATAAGACATATTTAAAAAGGAGCTGGGGGTGCAGCTCAGTGGCGGAGCACTTGCCTAGCATGTGCAAGGGCCCCTGGGTTCAACCCCTAGTACTGGCAAAAGAAAAAAGAAAAAAAAGGAGAAGAAGGAGGAGGAGGAGGAGGAGGAGAAAAGGAAAAAGAAAAAAAAAAAGAAAGAAAAAAGTAAAAGAAAGGCACTTTCATTTTGACTCGGTTGCAGGTGCAGAGTGTGGTGGGGGCTGGAGAGCTCCCCTGGGGGCTTCTTTTTCCTTCTTCCTGCTGCTTAGCCTTCATCCGAGCTGCTTTTCCTCCCACTCCTTCCCCCCACCCCATGCGGAGGATCAAACCCAGGGCCTTGCGCAATTATTCCACCACGGAGCCACGCCCCAGCCCATCCACGGTGCTTTAGCTGCTTGGTGTATTTTCAAGAAGGAAAAACCAAAAACCAGCCGTAAACAAAAAGACATTCAGATGGAAACTGTGCTACATTCTATCATCTGTAACACGTCCTAAGATTTGGAATATATTCAGCCCGTTTTTGTTTTGTTTTGTTTTGTTTTGGTGGTGATGCTGGGGTCAAACCCAAGCCTCCTGTGTGCCTGCTGAGCGCTGTGCCCCGCGCTGTGCCTCCAGCCCCGTGTGCTGTTGGAGCCGCTCCTTTGGCTTGGTGGCATCTCCATCGGCCGCCCCTTCCCAGGATCTGCTGGGAGGGACGGGTCCTCCCGGCCCTGCCTCGGCTCACACTGGGCTGGGAGCAGGGAAGGACAGGTGGCTGGTGGTGCGGCTGCCAAGTTTTCCAGAGGAAACCAGGCCTTTGGGTTGGCAGGGTGGTTGCCTTCGCATCTGTTCTTTAGGATTCTCTGCTGTTACTCAACACCCTGTGACCCCAGCTGCCCCTTTCCTTCTGCAAAGCCCTGTCTCCCAGGCCTGGCAGAGCCCAAGGTCCTGGGGTCAGCGAGCTGGCTGCAGCACCCCCACAGTGTGGGCTTCCTTGTTCCCTCGCCTGTTCCTGGGCGAGGCCGCAGCTGTTCGGGGGTCTGCCCAGGGTCTGTGACTGGCCAGGTGTGACTGGCCAGGTTGGAGCCTGACCGCAGAGCAGCTGTTTCATTAGCAGGGTGTGTTTGGAGCAGCTTGGGGGCTCCTGCGGGGCGCCCCTGCTCTCTTCTATAACTTGTCACTGGTTGCAAGCCCGTGAGTCCCTTCCCTTCTGGAAGCTCCGCTTTCTACCTGTGAAATGAAGGTGTGACCAGGACGTTGTGGGAAAGGAGGGGATCCGTGTTCATCTGAGCCTGGGGCTGGGAGGAGAGGAGGCAGAGGGCCTGGAGGAGGTGTGGACTCTCCGGGGCTGCCAGTGTGACCGCCCTCCAAAGGGGGGCCGAGTACAAGGTCCAACAGTCCGTAGGTTCCTCAGCCTCCCAGCCATAGCGGGGAGGGGGCAGCTCCTGTCCCCAGGGGGTCCAGTCATGCTCATGCCGGAATCCAGGACAGAGTCAGCCTGCTCTGTTCTCTGAAGGGGGCGAGGCTGGAGGGAGTCTCTTGCTGCTGGCTGCAACTGTGGGTCCCATGTCCTGCTCTGGGCTATGCAGCAACATCCTGAGGGCCTCTGGAGTGCCTGGTGCTGGGCAGAGGTGTTCTGTGCCCTCTGTAGGGCGCATCTGATGGAAGACAAGGAAGGACCCTTGGACATCGCTGACGTGCGTGAGAAAGGGGTACCACATGAGGGCAGGAATTAATCCAGTTTACTTGAGCTGTCACTGCCAGGAGCCCTACACCAGCCCGAGGGATACGGAGGAGAGAGAATCTCATTGTCACCCAGGGAAATTCTACAGGGAGATTTGGTATGGATTCAGGGGTGGCTGGATCCAGGGGCACAAAGGGTGTCATGAAGACTCTGCTTCTCTCCTCCTCTCTCTGTCTGCACCCCATTTTTAGGCAGTGCTCACACGGAGGGGTTGTTTTATTGTCGCACAACAAATTATTCCAGTTACCCCTTTGTTTCTGTAGGTCAGGAATTTCAGCTTAGCTCGGTGGCTCTGACTGGAGGTCTCTACTCTCCGAAGAGCTGCAGGCTCCATGGGGCTGGGGGTCTGCTCCCGAGGTGGCTCCACCCCACGGGTGCCAGGATGGTGCTGGCCCTGGGCAGGAGGCCTCAGCTCCTCGCAGCACAGGGCTGCCTGCGTGGTGACTCGGTGTCCGGCTTCCTCTGCAGGGCTGACCCGAGAGAGCAGGGGAGAAGCACCGTCTTCGCAGACCTGAGAGCGCACACGCGATTTCTGAGCTGTTTCATTGGTCACACGGGATGGGGGCCGTACTAGGCATGAGCGCCGGAGGCGGGGCGCTGGAGGCGGGGCGCTGGAGGCGGGGCGCTGGAGGCTCACCTCCCACCACCCAGTGAAAGCGGAGCCCCCAGAGTGGGGCCAGCGCAGCCCACCTTGAGCCCCACACCCTTCCTCTGTGGGCACCGGTCCCGAGCCTTACCCCATCCCAGAAGTAAGAATAGTGGCACAGAATGAGGTTAACGCCATCTGTCCTCTCCATGGAGGCTTTCGGGGAGGCCTGTGGCACTGTGGCCCAGAGCTGGTGACTGTGGGGCCCTGGGGAGGGCTTCTGGGCAGAGGTGGTGTTTGCACCTGTCTTCACAGGAGCTGGGCATTTTCTTTTTTCTTTTCTTTTCTTTTTTTTTTGCGGCACTGGGAGTTGAATCCAGGGCCTTGCGCCTGCACGCTCTGTAAGTGCTGGACCACTGAGCTGCACCCCCAGCCCATTTCTTTTTTTACTTTTTGAGACAGGGTCTTGCTAAGTTACACAGATTTCCTCTGGTCTTAAACTTGTGATCCTCCTGCCTCCGCCTCCCAAGCTGCTAGGATTACAGGCGTGCGCCACGGTGCCCGGCTATGAGGTGGGCATTTTGACTGAGCAGAGGCTTGGAAGGGTGCAACAGGGCAGCAGAATGGGGAGACGGGGGAAGGTGAGTCAGGCAGGCCTGGAGCCCTCCAGGACCAGGAGAGGAACCAGAAATGATCTGAAGACACAGGCAGCCCACTGCAGGGCCCTGAGGAGGGTCAGGAAAGGAGAGCCAGGATCTAGGGTTTGGAACTGCAGGGATGACTTCCGCTGCCCTCCGTGGCCTGCCAGCTTCAGCTGAGCCCCTGCACTCACGGCCTCCAGTGGAGATGGACAGTGTTTTTTGTTTTGTTTTGTTTTTGGGATGTTGAACCCAGGGCCTTGCCCATGCCAGGCTAGTGCTCCGCCACTGAGCTGCACCCCCAGCCCTTTTTTATTGTCATCTCGAGACACGGTCTCGCTGAGCTGTGCAGGTGCCTCTGGCTTCAAACTCGCGATCCTCCTGCCTCTGCCTCCCTAGTTGCTGGGGCCATAGGCGTGTGCCACCACGCCTGGCTGGGTTGAACAATATTGCCCTGACTTTGTGGATGAGCTTGCTGAGACTATGTGGCTTGGCCAGGGTTGCTCCACAGAGCCCTGGGCTCCCAAGGGCCGAGGGGCTGAGCTGGAGGGAGGGGCCGGGTCTCTGCAGGGCGTGGGAGCCTTGCGTCCAGCGGGGAGGAAGATGACGGTGACCATCCCCGGCCCCACTGCCACAGACTCGGGCCCAGAGGTGCTGTGGGGCTCCTTCCTGGCCGGAGGGGCTGACATCTGGCCTGTCACCGGGGCCAAGCTGTTTGCTCAGTGCCCGGCGTATTTGCCCCTTGGCTGACTGACAAGCCTGTGCGCCTGGTTTTGCTCCTTCCGACCCACTGGTTTGCAGCCTCGTCTCGGGCCCTTCCACAGAAGTGAGGGAGGTCTCTGCCCCCCAGGTCTGACCCTGGTTCCCAGTCCTCACCTTTGTGGGTGCTTGTCCCCAGATCCATGGACCGGGCTGCTGGTGGGTGGGTGGTATTAGCCTCAGACGCTCCTCCAGCCTGGGGACTTGTGTGGTGGTGGTGGGGGGGTGCAGTCACTCTCATGTCTGAAGCCCCCCTGGAGGAGGCTGGTGTTGGGGTTTGGCTGAACCTCGGAAGCCACCTGTCCCTCCTCGCTGCCCCTCAGTTCTGAGGCTGCCCTGCTTTGGGGGGAGATGCGGCATCTACCCTGAGGGTTAGGGACCTGGGCATGGAAATCTTGGCAGCTTGTGGCCAAGGAGCCCCCTCGTCGCTCCCCAGAAGGCCAGGGAAGAGGGCTGAGGGCGTGGGTGTGGATCAGGCAGAGGGAGGCTGGTTCCCAACCTGCTTCCTGAAGCTGGCTGTGCTCAGGCAGGCGCCGGGCGGCTCCGAGCTAGTGGTGCAGTGGGACTCAGTGCAGCTACATTTGCCTATCTATCTATCTATCTATCTATCATCTATCTATCTATCTATCTATCATCTATCTATCTATCTATCTATCATCTATCTATCCATCCATCCATCATCTATCGAATCTATCTCCCGTGCAGCAGGGTCTGACGGCAGGACCTGCCTCTTGGGTTGCTGGGGAGCTCACGCGCCTGCGCCCAGCACACAGCAAGTGAGAGATGCTGAGTGTGGGGGCTGCCGGCCTCTGTGCACAGGGGACCTTGAGATGCGACAGCGAGAGGTCCAGCAGGGGAAGCCGACCACGGGGTCCTACAAAGAGGGAGCTGCAGGGCAGGAAGTGTGGCCAGGCAGGACGGGAGCCCTACGGAGTGGCTGGCTCGGATGGCCCAGGTCCCCGCGTAGCCCACCCACAGTGGGGGGGCCCCTCTGTGTCCGTGCTTCTGCAAGCCCCTCGCACACCACTGCCCACGCTGCCCCTGAGGCACCTGTGAGAACTCCCCACAGAGCAGGATGGACTCCCTGCCCTGCGCTGACCCCAACCCCCGCTGCATTTCACACCTGCTCCCTCAGGGCCTGTGAGGAGCACGTCCAGGACACCTCGTCACAGCGTCCTCCGCTCACCACGCTCCGCCTGGACTCTTGCCCGCAGGTTCTGGTCAGTCCGCTGTGGGTCCTGAGCCTCTTGGGTGCCCAGCACCAAGCCCTGCTAAATAAACAAAGGCCCAGGGATTTGTCCACACCCTTGAAAAAGGATGCTAATTTACCTCTGGGCAAGGGCTCAGGCAGTAAGTGGATGGGCTAAGAGGTTCACTGGGGCTGGGATTTAGCTCAGTTGGTGGTGCAGTCTCTGAGGTCCCGAGTTCGATTCCCAACACCACAAAATGGGAGAAGGACGTGGCAACCCACTCCCAAGGCAATCCCGAAACAGTCAGCCATTGAAAACCCTATGAGGGTCGCTGTGAGACGGCACCTGACAACAACAGGAGGTTCACTTCCACACATGCACAGTGTCACCTGCGCCACCTTGGGATGTTGATCCCTTTGCCATTAGGTCTGTTGTGGCCCCTGCCGTCCAGCTGCACCCCTAGGGCAGCCCCTGCCTGCTGTCGCTGTAGGTGACATCTCTCCTGACCTTTCGAGTGCACAGAGCCCGGAGCGTCTTGGTGTCTGGCGCTCTCTCTCTGACTGATGCCTGAGTGGCTCACTTTGTTATCGCGTGTCACCACTACCCCATTCCTTTCCACTGCTGAGGAACTTTCTGTCAAAATTCCTTTATCCATTCGCCCATTGCAGGACGTGTGGGTTGTTTCCGGTTTGACGATTGTGATTTAAGCTGAACATTTGGATGCAATTCTTTTGTGGGCATACAAACTCACTTCTTTGGGTAAATACCTAAGCATGGGTGGCTGAGTCATGGGCAGGCATCTGGCTAGCTTAGTCCACACTGCCAAGCAGCTTTCCAACGTGGCTGTCACTGTTTTCCAGCAGGGCAGGAGAGGTGAGTTGCCTCACATCCTTGCCAGCACTTGGGATTTTCCTTTTAATTTTAGCTATGCTAGTGGTGTAGTGGAACTCAGTGCAGCTTTTCGTTTGTTTATCTGTCTGTCTGTCTATCATCTATCTATCTATCTATCTATCTATCTATCTATCTATCTATCTATCTATCTATTTGTTTGTTTATTTATGTTTTGAGATAGAATCTCACTATGTAGCCCAGGGCAGCCTCAAAGTCACACGCCTCCTGCCTCAGCCTCCAGAGTACCAGGATTACAAATGTTGCGTCCCCACACCTCGATTCAGTGTGGCTTGAATTTTCCGAGAGTTAATGGTATTGAGAGCCCTTGAAGTGTTTATTGATCATTTTGGTATGTTCACTGTTGAAATACCCATGTAAGTCTTTTACCTATCATTTATTTTATTTTATTTTATTTTGATTATTTATTTTTTTGTGGTACTGGGGGTTGAACCCAGGGCCTTGCGCCTGCATGCTCTGCAAGTGCTGGACCACTGAGCTGCACCCTCAGCACATTTTTTTTTTTTTTTTTTTACTTTTTGAGACAGGGTCTCGCTAAGTTACACAGACTGCCTCTGGTCTCAAACTTGCAATCCTCCTGCCTCTGCCTCCCGAGGTGCTGGGATTACAGGCATGCGCCACCGTGCCCGGCATAATTTTTTATTTTTGAGATAGGGATCTGCTATGTTGCCCAGGCTGGTCCTGAACTTCTGGGCTCAAGTGAGCCTCCTGCCTTACCCGCTAGGTCGCTGGGACTGGACGTGCACGCCACTGCACCTGGCTGTTGCCCGTCTTTTAGTTGGGCCATTTGTCTTTCTGTTATTGATTTGTGGATGAACTTTTGCCTCCCTACCCTTGTGGCATGTGGGATTGATCCCAGGGCCTGTGCTCGGCGAGGGCTATACCCACCCTTTCATTTTTGGTACTCGGGAGTTGAACCCAGGGCCTCATACATACTTTACAAGTGCTCTACCACTGGGCTGTACCTCTTGTCCCCAGCTTTCTGCGGCACTTAAAGGTTGAACCCAGGACCTTGCACCTCCGTTTTGCACCTACTTTTAGGCTTCACCTCGACCCCATGTATCGTTTTTTGTCTTGAGTCAGCGTCTCACTGAGTTACAGAGGCTGCCTCTGGCCTCGAACCTGCGATCCTCCTCCCTCAGCCTCCTGGGTTGCTGGGATTACAGGTGTGCACCGCTGCGCCCAGCTGTGGGTGGCCTTTATATGTTCTGGAGAGGGGTCTCTTGCCAGTCGTATGTGCTGTGACTGTCTTCTTCTAGACCATGGGCTGCCCTTTCCCCTCTCAGTGGTACATGTTTCTTCTCAGCTTTGGAATGCCCGGGCCTGGGGGTTACTTCCTGAAAGGAGGGACAGCAATGACCAGGCTCCCTGTGACGCCCCCCATTCCCTCCTGTGGCTTCTGGAATAGCCCAGACCCCTGTGTGGATCCTTCTCCTGTCTCCCCAGCAGACAGTAGACCTTAGGTCACCTCCTAGCCGCATAGCACCTACTGCATCCAGTCTCACGTGGCCTATACGTGCTGCCTGCCGCCGTCTGGGAGGACACCTTGGTGGCGAGGGCCCAGGCCAGGAGCGTCTGGCCTCAGATCTGGGAGGGGGACATGCCTTAGCTTTGAGGAGCTCCTACAGCAGTCACAGTTACAAGAGAAAAGGTAGAAAATAATCCCAGGCCCCCAAGTCACATGCTGGGCAGGGCTCCCTGAGGCCTGAGGGGGAGACCTTCCCCTGTCTTGAGAAGGCCCTGCTCCCTGCTTTCCAGTCCTTTCCACTGAGTTCCCAGTGGGGAAACTGAGGCCAGGCACGATGGAAGGGGAGTTGGGTGGGAGTCCTGGGCTGCTGGGGCTTTCCAGGGGCTCCACAGTTTGGAATGGGAACCCCAAGGCCCTGGCAGGGGCAGATGTGAACTGAAGAAAGGCCTGTGACCTCTGACCTCTCAGGCATCTCCTGGGCGGTCTCCATACCAAACGGGGAACCAGAGTCACAGGGAGGGCCCGGGCTGAGAGCGGCGCAGCCAGGCGGCGGCTCCGTGCCAGGCCGTCTGCCTCTAATGGCTTATTAAGTATGCATTTGCTCCCTGCTCACAGCTGCTGTCTTGGGGCTTCTAATGGAGGTTTTTGGTTCTGGTTTTCTTAGTTTTTTAAAAGAAATTGTTCCAGCTTCAAGCTTCAAATTTCCATGAAGTCATTGGAGCTGGGAGCCTGGCCTGCAGAGGGCCCGGCGGCGGGGCTGGGAGAGGGGCCCCCACACCCCGCGAGGCGAGACGCTGCTGCGCACTGCCGCAGCAGGAAGTGGTGGGGTCCCAGATGTGACTCACGCTTATTAGGTAGCCGGCGGAGGGCGTCTTCCCATGTGTGGTACTGGACTCTGTCCGAAGAAGGGCAGACGGGGGCCGGGCCACCTCCCTGCAGGCTCCGCGTCTGGCCTGGCTGCTGCAGGGCCCCAGGAGAGCCAGGTACAGTGGGGTGTGGGTTGGGGCAGCATCTGACCCACGGCTTGGGCCTGGGGGTGTGGGCTGGGCAGGCCCTGGCCCCTGGCTGGGAGAGCGAGGCCAGCTTCCCCGTGGGCCTGGTCCGGCCAGGGAGGCTCCTTCAGCCTCCCAGGCAGAGCGCTGGGACGGGTGGCTCCCTGGCAGGGGACCTGAGACAGCCTGTCACCACTTTCCCCAGCCTGGAGAGAGAGTGCCCTTATGACCGAGGAGGTGTTCATTTGGCTCTGGCCACCTAGAATTCTGGGAACCATAAACGCTCAGATGCCCACGTTTCAAGGTTATGATTTTACCTTTATAAGCACACTCTACTCTTCCCGCAGAAAGCCAAAACTGGCAAGGGAGCTTTTTTATTATTAAGTACTACAATAATGAAACAAAAGCAAAAAACTCTGAAAATGGGGCTGAGGGTGTGGCTCCGTGATAGAGCACTTGCCTGGCACGTGCGAGGCCCTGGGTTTCCACAGAAGAGGAAAAGAAATTGAACAAAACAAAGGCACGCCTGAAAGTGGGGTGTGCCCAGGAGGTAGAGAACCGAGACGGGTCAGAAAGGAGAGCGGCCCGTGCCCTCCAGCCCGCCTGGCCCACGGCCCCAGGGCCAAAGTGGACCATCTGGAGGGCGCCTTCTGGATCTTTCTGTGCACACGGACATGGGCTGCGGCAGGTGACTGTTCTCCAAGTCATCCTATGGGGCCTGGGGACAGACATAGCCAGGCTGGGCCAGGCCTCCAGCAGTAGGACCTGGGCTCCAAGGCCTGGACTGGAGGCCGCACCATGGGCTGCTCTACATGGGAGGCCACGTAACCATGGCCGTCTCGAGCTCCCGGCCACAGACATGCAGGTGGATGAGGCAAAGGATGGGCTGGACGGCAGGTCCTGAGCTGTGGGCCGCGGGCCGCAGGGGTCTGGGTGGATGTAGCCTGTGTGTGGATGAACATGTCTAAAATTTCCGAATTGAGTGTTTCAGGGTGTTTTAGAAAAAGTCTGTGAAGAGGACATTGAGCCCGTGGGGGTGTGTGATTGTCTCAGACAAGCTGAGGGGGAGACCCAGTGCACAAAGGGTGGTTTCAGAGGCGTCTGGAGTGCGGGGTGCTGCAGGAGGTGCAGGCCTGAGGTTTGGGGGGCCTGTTACAGGAGTGGGACGCCCCAGCTCCTCTGGGGTCTCTTGGGGCTCGTGGTTCCAGGTGTGTGTGGGAGGGAGGGGTGCTCTGGGATTGCTCTGGACTCTGGACTTGGCAGGGACTGGGAGCAGTTGGAGGCAGGGTCCCTAAGGGGTGGCCTCTGGGAGAAGAGGCTGCGTTCTAGTGGCCAATTTCCAGGGCTGGGGTGAGGGTGGCCTTGTAGGACCTCCATGCCAGGAGGAGGTCTGGGGAGTGGGGAGGGGGTGGCGCCGTGAGGACTCAGGTCTGAAAGGTGGGCGGGGCAGGAGGGGCAGGACAAAGGTGTCCTGCAGGAGGAAGGTGAAGACCCAGCTTGCCAGCGCTAGGAGGCTAGGGCAGGAGGATCGTGAGGTTGAGGCCAGCCTGGCTGCACAGCAAGTTCAAGGTTAGCCCGGGCTACACAGAAATACTCCGTCTCAAAAAACAAACAAATAAACAAAAGAGGTGGCACGCCCCCGCCAAGCAGGAACCAGCTTCTGGAGAGCTGCCCACACCTTCCCTTTGCTGTCTGGACCTCCTTAGGATGGTCAGTGGCCGGGGCCCCTGCCCCTTGCCTCATGGAGGGTGAGAGTGCGGGGTGCATTTCCACTGTGGCCAGGCCACACGTCCTTGCCGGGGGCCCACAGAGGGCAGCGCTTAGCCCTGCTGGAGAAATGTGTGGTTCCTCTGCGAGAGTGCGTAGACGGCCACCTGGCGGTCGGTGTGCCCCCCCGGGGCTCAGGGGGAGGCCTGTGTGGCCCAGCAGGAGCTGGGAGTGGGTGGACCCCAGAATGAGGCAGCACCTGCTCGCCAACCGGGGAGGCAGGGTGGCCTAGAGGTCGCGTCTGCGCTCTGGGCTGGTGGCCAGTGAGCCTCCTCTGCCTCCTCCACCAAGCAGCCCGTGAGACGAGCGGGGGCCGGAGCCTGTTCCTGGAATCCATGAGCCAGGGTTGCTGTGGGTGCACCGCGCCTCTGAGGGCCTGGAGGAATCACAGGGTGACGCGCACCCAGCCCCAGGGGATGGAAGCGGAGGCGGGAGCGTTTGTCCTCTGATGTCACAGGGCTGCCCTCCGCCCTGGTTGGGAGGCTGGGTGTCCCCGGGAGGTGCAGACGGGCAGGGCTGGACTCAGGGGCCTCCACGGCCTCCCTGGGGCTCATCCTTTCTCCCTCTGTTCCTCAGTTTCCTTCTCTATAAAATGGGGCTGGTGGCAGTCCAGGCACGTTATGGGAAGGTCTTCTGACCTGACACGCGCTACCTGTGAGGCTGCCTGGCAGTGGCTGCAGCCCCTCCTGGGCCCTCTGCCTCCCCCATGGGAGTGCGGCAGGCACCGCGGCTGGCCATCTGCAACGAGCTCTACCTGCCACTGGTAAGGTTCATAATCACTGTGTCACGCCTGGGGCACTGCCCAGCTCGGCGCGGACCTGCGTGGCTGACGGGCCCGCTGTGCCTGCTCTGTGGGAGCCCTGTCTGGAAGGGCTGGGTGGGAGGAGAGCCTGGCTAGGGTGGCCTTTGTCCCTTGACATCTCTGCCGACGCCCGCTGTTGGCCTCTCCGGTGACGCCTGGTATCAGCATGGGGTGGGTTGGCTGGCCTGTGCTGGGAAAAGAGGCCCAAGGTTCCCGAGTCTCCGGAGTGCAGTCTGGCCAGCTCCTCCCTGTCTGGCCTCCAAGGCCCTCCTGGACCTGGCCGGCCCCACCCCCCAGCACTGCCTGGTCCCTCTCCCCTCGCAGGCTGGCCTGGCCTCTCCTGGCCTCTGCCCATGCTCTCCCTGCCTCCCACTGCACTTGGCTCCCCGTTTGGGGGTCCCAGAGCTCTGGGTCTTTGAAGGGGGCTTGTCTTTGTCTGCCCTGAGTCAGCCCAGTCAGCACCCGGCAGTCTGCTTTCTGCCCTTGGCTCTGCCTGGAGCCCCTCTGGCTGGGCCTGGCTCCAGGGTGGCGGGCATCCCTTCCTGTCCACGTCCCCACCCCACCACCCTGGTCACTGGGAGGAACTCCATGCAGCTAAGGGAGAAGGGGGCCCGGTGAGGTCTCCAGTGCAGGTATCTGGTGCTCAGCGGGGTTTCCTTGCCCCAGGCCCTCCGCGCTTCCTCCCTCCCTGGGTGTTGGAGGTGATGGCAGGAGGCGTGGCCTCAGCCTTCAGACACAGGCCTGCCCTCCGTCCCCTGGGGGGAGCTCGGGCTCCTTTTGCATCAGGACAGGTCGAGCTTTTGGGCAGCATGATGTCCCCAGGAGGAGGGGCCCGTGGAGAGGGCTGGGTCAGACAGATCCTGGCTCCTGGGGCCCAGAGCTGCGGGTGGTCCTCAGGTCCCAGGCCATCTGTGCTCCCCCAGGCCCTGCCCGGGATGGGCTCCTCCCCTGCCTCAGGCTTGGCTGACCTGGCTCAGCATTTCTGACCCACTGAGCAGGGAGGCCCAGGATCTTAGGGTGCAGGTGGGGAAACTGAGGCCCAGAGCGCTCCTGGGCCTCTGGGCCAATGTTAGTTTCCCTGCTGGAGCTGAGGGAAGCGCTGGGCCCCTCTGTCCCCCACTCACAGGGGTGTCCCTGGGCTCACCTCCCAGAAGGGGTGCAGATGTGGGCGTCCGCCCGGCTCCTCCTTCCCCCTGCCATTCTCTGGGCGCCTCAGGCTCCCCTCGGGCAGTGGACAGGCTGGCCCTCCCTCCTGGGCCCACCCACATCTGTCCAGGAGCCCTTTGACATCCTGGAGACGCTGCTCCCACGGGGGTCAGGGAGGCGAGGGGGCGGGTGGTTCCCTTTTGGAAACGAATCCCCGGAGCCACTGCTGCTGCTCCTTAGGCCTGGGGGCGGCTGCCACGGGCAGTGCCCACTTCCACGTCCCTCATCGGCCCAGCGTCCTGGGCTGCCCCGGTGAAGAGCCGCTCTGAGGGGCTGGCAGGAAGCGGGGCCGAGACTCTGGCGCCTATGTGTCAAACGCCTCTCCTGTCTGGTGTGGCACGGGGTGGGGTGGCAGCACTTGCCGCGTGGCATCCTGTGTGAAGCCCCGGAGAGTTAGGTACCATGACCAGTCCAGGCTTGTGCCAAGGAGCCTGAGGTCCAGAGAGGTCACTGAGTGTGCCCAGGTGGCGCTGCCCCCTGCCCCCGCGCAGCAGAGCCTGTGCTCAGCCACCAGGCTTTGCTGTTTCCGGCTGGGGGCTCAGGCTGCCCCAGTGCCCGGCCTGGCATTTCCTTTCCGCGCAGGGCGGATCGGTCACAAATCCCCCCTCTCCCCAGCACGAGCCGCACAGGGACCCCATGTCTGTCTTGCTTCCTGTGGCTTCCACACCCCACCCCGGGCCTGGTGCTGGGCAGGAACCCAGGTGCGCTGGTGGGAATGGGGTCTGCGGGGCTCTAAGCCGTTCCCACGTGCCGTGCTGCAGGATTTATAAGGAGGTCGTTACCCTGCTCGCGTAGGCCACGGAGCAAGAGGGGTTTCAGCCCCACTACTCGGGTCGAGAAACTGAGTCTCAGGAGGTGCGTGAGGCTCGGGCTGGTGGGCCAGCGGGTGCCAGGGTTGGGGCCCTGCCTGCCTGCTGGCCGTGCTCCGGAGCGCAGGGTCAGGAATGTGCGTGTCCGTGGTGCGGTGCGCCAGGCAGCCTGTGCTCGCAGGCCATGGCCCGGGCGGCCTCTTGGGTGAGGGCAGTGCAGGTACTCAGGGACGGAGGCTGGGTGGTGAGGACCCCGAGGCCTTCCCAGAGGAGGCAGCAGCTGAGGCCGCTGGGAGGCGCGGGCAGGACTGGCAGGTGAAGGCGCTCAGAGGCGGCGGGCAGTGTTTTCAGCTGAGCCTGGGGAGGCAGGGGTGGGGCTTATTTGGGGAAGTGAAATCAGGCAAGCCACACCGCCACCAGGAAGGCCCGGGAAGCGCGGAGCAGTTTTTGGCCAGAGGGTGAGTGGGGCTGGGCTTGATGTTCTTGGGGTTCTGGACAGACAGGGGATCCCAGAGGATGGCTGGGTTTGGGGAAGCAGGGGGCCGAGGGGGCCTCAGGCTCTGTGCCTCTGTGCCCAGCCCGCAGCCAGCTCTGAAAGGCTGGAGTACGGGGAGGGGGGAGCCCAAGGGCCAGGAATCGGGGGTGAGGCCCCCAGCCCGGCAGGCTGTTCCGGAAGCTGGCTGTGGCTGTGGGGGCGGTGAGGAGGTGGCTGCTTCCTCTACAGAAAGGCTCTTCTGGGCGCTCACACTTGGGCCCAGGCACCCCCACCGCCCCCCGGATGCCCCCTGGTTGGGGTCTCAGGACCTTGGATTGGAGCGAGGGCAGGCGATGGCTGCAGTCTTGCTGTTGGGACAGGACCACATAGGGAGAACGGCCCTGCTGGCTCCCAGGGGCCTGCTCGGTTCTGGGGAGCCCCTCCCTCCTGCGGACCCGCGCAGAGTAGAAGGGCACCTCGGAGACGTGGAGGGTCCAGGCCGGGAGAGGGTGAAGAATTGTGCAGGTTCTGCCCTGGCTCTGTCCTGTGTGTGGCAGACGGGGAAACTGAGGCAGGCGGGCCACTTCCTGGCATTGCATGGGAGAGGCAGGAAGCACCCAGAGCTTGTTTCCTGCTTAGCAGTGGGAGCCTCCTCCTGCGTGCTGTCCCCAGGCAGGTGGAGTCCCCACCAGGAGACCGACCCCCAGGAGGACGGAGGCAGCTGAGTGCAGGGGAACCCTGTCATTCCCTCAGTCTGTCCTCTCCCTTCCGCTCCACTCAGGGAGGCCAAGACCAGGGCTGCCCCTCCCACCCCACCTCCTGTCCCACCCAGGGTCAGGTGAGAGTGGGGCCCAGGCTGTCAAAGTGGGGCAAAGTAGCTGCTGGGGGCCTTGGGTCCCAGGAGCATACCTGGGGGAGGGGCTCCGAGGTGGGTCTCAGAGACCCCCAGGGTCATGATTTCCTAAAGAAGTTCATTTGAGATTCGGTACAGAAAGAGTCCTGTGATCCAAAATGATGGGGAGGAGGGTGGTGTTGGGTGCTGTCAGGTCCGCATGCGACTCATAGCGACCCTAAGTACAACAGGCGAAACACTACTGTCAGTGCTTCTCTGCTGTTCATAGGGTTTTCAATGGCAGATTGATTTTTTGGAGTGGGTTACCGGGTCCTTCTGTCAAGCCTGCAGCACCTGGTGTTCCCAGGTGGTCTCCCATCCAAGGACAAATCAGGCCCGACCCTGCTTAGCTTCTGAGATCTGACGGGATTGGAAGCCACAGTGCTGTGGCTGCCCGAGGGAGGAGGTTCCCCAGTTTAATCCAGCAGGTTGCTCTCCTGTGGGACTTGGCAGAGCTTTCACTTATTCCTAGGTGTGGGAGGTCTTCGAAGGGGAAGAGAAGGCAGCGCCCAGCCGCCCGCCATCAGGGACTGCAGCGGCTCTGGCTTTCCATGGTTCCCCTGCAGTGCAGGGTGCCCCTCGGGAAAGACAGACAGAAGGTTAGGAAAGAACCTGGGCCTTGGGTGGTGCGGGCCTGAGGTCTGAATCCCAGCTTGGTGCCTCCCAGCCAGCGAGCTTTGTCAGGTGGCTGGGAGCCTAGCACCAGTGTGGAGAAGGCCCCGCCTCCCCACCCCCAAGTCCATCTGGGGGGCTCGAGACCGCACCTTCTGCCTGGCAGCAGGCCTGGGAGGATTGGGGTGAGGACCAGAGGCACCTGGAGTACTGCCTGCGAGCTCTGTCTGCTCAGACTGCCCCGGGGCACTGCCGGGCATTTCCCTTAGGCCCAGAGAGGGCCCCCCGCTTGGGCTATCCTGAGTAAGGAGGTGACCACTGCTGTGTCCACCTCTGAGCCAGGCCACTTGGGGCAGAACGGGGGTGGGTGCTAGGCCTCCTCCCCCCGCCCCGCAGGGCTGTGGGCTCCTGGCAGATCCCCAGCCCCTCACTCTCACGCTCACGGCTTTTTCTACTCACTTGATAACAGGTGCCACTCAGACACAGGTGCTTTGTGGCAGATGCAGGCTCAGGCCTGCAGGACCCCACAGAGCTGTCCTAGAGCCCTGTGTGGGCGGACTGCTGTTCTTGCCCCTTTTGCCGAAAGTGGAAACTGAGAGCTGGATGCTGTGGCGCCCGCCTGTCATCCCAGCAACTTGGGAGGCTGAGGCAGGAGGATCCCAGGTTCGAGGCCAAAAGTAGCCTGTGTAACTTAGTGAGACCCTGTCTCAAGATGAAAAACAAAAAAGGGGCTGGAGTGCAGCCCAGTGGTACGGCACTTGCCTCCCATGCACGAGGCCCTGGGTTCAGCCCCCAAGTACCGCAAAAAAACAAAACAAAAAGGGAAACTGAGACCCAGAGAAGGTCATGCAACTAAGCCCTGACAGACCTGGGATTCACTTTTTCTATGAAGGTTTTTTTTTTTTTTGTAATTGCACAAAAGATCTGACAATAGAAATAGAAACTATAAATGAGAAATGAGGCTTAGCCACTCTGTCAAGACAGGTTAGGGTTTTTCTTTGTCCTGGTTTGGTCCTTCTCAGTGCAGGCATTCCTTTGACCATGTGGGATTTTCACAGGACTCTCTGGAAGCGCCCACAGCCTTGTGGACAGCCTCACGGTATTCATTTCGTCAGCTCCCCACTGGTGGGCACGTTGTTTTTAATCGTTTGGTACTGTAAATAACGAATCAGGTGAGTCATCTGTGTGACTCAGTGCACGCAGGTGAGAGAGTTTGTAGGATAATTACCTGAAGTAGATTTGGTAAGTCAAAAGGTATGTGAGTGAGCTGGAGACTTCCTGCCTTCCGCAAGGGTCGTGCTGACTCAGATTCCTCTCCAGAAGTGGGCTGGAGCGCACATTTCTAGCACTGATTTACGCAATAGATTGATCTTTGCCAATCGGGTGAAAAAAGATTTTTTTCAATTGTAGTTTTAATTTGCGTGTCTTACTGTGGGGTAAGGTCACCATCTTTTTAAATGTTCTCGAAAGCCATTTGATTCACCTTTTCTGTAACCTTTCTGTTCATACTCTTCTCCCATTTTTCCTGTTATTAGTCTTTTTCTTTTTGATTTTCAGGAGCTCTTTACATATGATAGAGATTAGCTCTTGGTGAAGCGAATGGAAAATGTTTCCCTTATCATTTTTTGTTGTAGTTATGCTTCTGATAGTTTTATACCAGGTTGTTGTTGTTGTTGTTAGGTGCTGTCGAGTCGGTATCCAACTCATAGCGACCCTGTATACAGCAGGGGAAACACTATTGTCAGTGCTTCTCTGCTGTTCATAGGGTTTTCAATGGTGGATTGATTTTTGGGAGGGGGTTGCCAGGTCCGTCTCCCAAGCCTACAGCTTCTGGTGTTCCCAGGCGGTCTCCCATCCAGGTACTAACCAGGCCCCACCCTGCTTAGCTTCTGAGATCTGACGGGATCGGATGCCACAGGGCTATAGCTATATACTTACACCAGGGAGTCCATTTTATTTCCGTAATCGCATGTATCGGGTTTGTCTTTATGGGTTTTGAGTTTTTTGTTGGGTTCGAAAGGCCTGGCTCACTCTGGCCTTATTTAAGAGTTCTCTTGAGGTCACTTGCCTTCTTTGGCACTCACGCTGTTTAGGTTGTAACTCCGGCCGGCTGCTTGCCGCTGGGCTGTGCTGCCTTTTTGAACAGGCAACCTTCAGCGTGGGAGTTAAGATTCAGCTGCGTCCTTGCTGCCTTCTGGGTTGCTAGGGAAACGGGGCTCTTCTCCCGGCTTCCTTTATGCTTCTCTGTCCCCCTTGGACTCATTGTCTGAGTGGGGATCTGGCAGAGTGAGAAGCCAGTGCGCAGCCTCCTGGCCTGCCGTCCTGAGCTCCCCGAAGTCTGGCTAGACTTCCCCTTTCTGTTCTTCCTTATCTAGGGAAACCGGATCGGAAATCTGTTGACGTGGGCGGTGGGCGTGAAAGTGTTTCCACTCTCAAGTGTGGGTGCTGGGGAGGGTGGCCCCAAAAGAAATGAATCACGAAGGGTGGAATTTTTGGGCAGAAGTGGGGGGAAAGTGCCGACGTTCTTTCCGGCCAGGGCACCCTGTGGTCGCTCGGTTCTTGAATGCGGTTGCCCGGACACTCGCCGTGTGCAGAGTCCTTGCCGAGGCCCCGCCCTCTACATGCTGGTCCCTGGGCAGCTTCCTCCTGGCCCCTGGCATGTGGAAGGTGTTAAGGAATGCGTGCGGATTCAGGGATTCTTGGAAGGACAGGGTGCCTTCCTGGGTCGGCTGATTGGTTGGGTGGGTTTTTTTTAAAGGGGACCTGCCAGGGTTCCGCTTGGCAGGAGGGATGAGGTGAAGGAGGTTCTGGGTGTCCAGGCCGCTGGCCCAGGTGACACCCCTGCCTTGCTGCTCCCATTTGTCCTTGTGCCTCCCAGTTTTCCCTGAGCGAGGTGGCCGCCGGCCCGGCCCAGCTCCAGGCTGGGCCTCCGAGGGTTGGTTGACCCGCTGCTTCTTTGCAAGAGGGGAAACTGAGGCCCGGATTGGTAAGGGGCTTGCTCAGCGTCTCAGAGCAGGTTGGTGACCTGCATGCGTGTCTCTGGACCCAGGACCGTGACTCTGGAGTGGGGTGGGGTCACCTTGGGGGGCGTGCTGGCTGGGGCTCAGCTGTTGGGGCTCCCTCAGCCTCTGCCCCACTCTGGGGCTTTGCAGGCTGTGGTCAGGAGATGGGGGGCACTGGGTGGGGCAGGGCTTCCTCAGCCAGGTCACTGCCTGAGCCTCTCTCTGGGCTCATCGGCCACTTTGTCCCCTCGAGCTTGGCCTGGGGTCCTCATGACTCTGCAGACCCCTCGGCCGTCACACTCCTGTTTCCCGATGAGGAATCCACTGCCGCCGCCTCGGTGGCCAGGGTGCAGAGCTGGGGTGGACCCGGAGAGGTGGGACGCAGCACGTGGCAGGGCGGCCCTCTGTCCCGCTCTCCTTCCTCTGCCCCCACCCCTCCGATTGCCTCCTGCCCTCTCAGCTGCCGCCTTGCCCCACCTTCACTTCTCAGGCTCTTTCCAGGCACAGCTGTGGGTAGACGGACCCTCAGGTCCTCCCAGGACCACGTGCGGACGTGGGCGCCTCGTGTCTGCCCAGCAGGCTGCAGCTGATCAGGATCCAGCAAAGCCTGGAAGCAGGGACACCTGGGAGAGAGGGCAGGGGGCAGAGGGCAGGGGCCTGGGGACCACAGGGCTCTGGGCACAGAGTGGGGTGAGGGGAGAGGCCAGCAAGGAGGGAGTCTCATGGTCCCCCTAAGTTTCCTGGGCGTCCCCACGGCTGCTGGTGGCACCTGCATGAAGCTTAGGGTCTCCTGTTGTTGTTGTTAGTGCCGTTGAGTCGGTATCCGATGCATAGCGACCCTCATAGGGTTTTCAATGGCTGTTTCGGGATTGCCTTGGGAGTGGATTGCCAGGCCCGTCTCCCATTTTGTGGTGCTGGGAATTGAACTTGGGACCTCAGAGACTGCAGAGCAGCGCTCTACCAACTGAGCTAAATCCCAGCCCCAGGGTCTCCTAGGGAGTGGATGTTACCCTGGGGTCCTCGGCAGGATGGCCCACCTAGGACCCACCCCCTCAACCCAGGGAGGCAGGACCTTCATGGGTTTCAGCTGCAGCCATGAGATTGCTGAGCCGGGTGGGGGCCCCTCACACCCCAAGGCCCCCACTTCCCTTTTCTGAGGCCACCAGGGCCTTCTGCAGCCTGCTCCATGCCAGCTGGGCTGGGCTGGACCGGAGGAAGCTGCCCCAAGGTTCCTGTTGGCCCGAGGTTCCCGCTGTCAAGGTCTTGGTGAGGAGCTGGGTGGCCCACCTCGTCTGAGGCAGCATCCCCGAGTGAGCTGGCCTGGGTGCCGCCGGGTCAGCTGGTTCCCCTGGGGCAGGGTCTCCTGAGCATCCCGAGGGCCCGGTCCCATGGAGGCCCAGCCACCTCCTTCCTGTGGCCGTCCTACTGGGACGTGGAGGCAGTGTTTGCCAGGAGATTGCAGCCTGCCTGGGATGCAGGGAAGGGAGAGGAAGGTGCAGGCTCCGAGGGCTTCCTGAAGGAGGTGGCCACCTGGATCCCACTGCCTGGCCTCGTCCTGCAGGGCAGAGTCAATGCCTTGATGGTCTGCTGAGCTCTTGTCCTTCCGGCCATAGCTCTGTCCTGGACCTTGGAGCGAAGGATGGGAGAGCGGTTGGCATTTCGAGATGTTTGGGGCCTTCTGGCTGCATGAGGTATGGCCCCTGGGTGGCCTGTGTTCAGATCCCATTTCCCTCTTTCACTAGCTGTGTGACTGTGGGCAGTGACTGAGTCTGTGCTTCAGTTTCCACATCCATGAAATGGGAACAGCAGCCAGACCTCCAGGCCCGTGGTGAGAGCTTGGTGGATTTAGGTTCTGACTGAATCCTGGGGTATAGGGTCTGCTTGGGAAGCCAGAGCACCCCAGTACTGTTAACCGTTTCCTCCATGCCAGAGCACGCCTGTGGGTGCCCTAATCCTCCTCCCAGGGGAGGCTCTGAGGGCCCCTGTAGAGGGTGAGCTTCTCCACCACCCCAGACTCCTGCAGCCCTAGGTCTTTCGCCGCCCCAGGGCTCTGGCCCTGGACTTCAGAGGCCAGACCATGAGGGATGAGTGAGGGCGGGGAGGCGTCCCCTCCCTGGCAGAGCCCCTTCCAGACATCTAAGGCAGGACAGGCTGCGCCTGCAGGGCACACCCCGCTCAGTGCTGAGCGAGACTCTTGCCCTGATTCTGTGCCCAGAGGGTCGTGAGCACTTCCTGGCTGTGATGGAGCTGGCCAGGAAGTCCTCTGTGCACCTTGGGACTCTCACTCGCAAGGCACAGAAATGCAGGCTGACGGAAGCTGAGAGTCACATCCACCGCCCCGGGTGGTTGCCGTCTCCTTGCGTTTCTGAGCCTCAGGCCCGGCTGGATCCACGGCCCGGGGGTGTCGTCAGGACCGGGGCTCCTCCAGCTCTCACTGGGGCTCCTGCTCGGGGGGCTGTCTCCGTAGGGTGCACAGGGGTCCACTGACAGCCCCTTCCCTCGTGTAGCAAATGTCCCAGAGCGGATTCTCAGTGGGATGATTTTGGGGACCGGGGCTTGGGAGGGACCAGGCTCTTAGCTGCAGCTGTCCACTGCTTTATTTATTTTTATTTTATTTTATTTTATTTTTTTGCAGTACTGGGGGTTGAACCCAGGGCCTCGTGCCTGTATGCTCTGCAAGTGCTGGGCCACTGAGCTGCACCCACAGCCCTTTTTTTTTCCTTTTTTGAGACAGGGTCTTGCTGAGTTACAGACTGCCTCTGGTCTCGAACTCGTGATCCTCCCATCTCCGCCTCCCGAGCCTCTGGGATTACAGGTGTGCGCCACCTCGCCCAGCTGCACTGCTTTATTAAACAGGACTGCTCGCCCTGCCCTGCTCTGCCAGCCGGTGGGCATCAGGCCTGAGTGAATTGAGGGGTCTCTGGGGCCATTCCAGGTAAAGAGCCCTAACTCGCCCAGGTGGCTTTGGAGTCCAGACAGGAGCAGTGGGTGAGAGCGGGGAGTAGCAGGGGGCCAGTTTCAGCTGGACCGTGTAGCTGGTGACGGAGGGGCCGAGAGTGACAGCTCCGTCACTGAGGTGCGCAAGCCAAGACCGCTGGCTCCTTTAGGGGCTCCTCAGCTGAGCCCGTGGCTTAGAAGAGCTGGAGGTTGGACAGAGGGGCCAGACTCCTCCCTGGCAGGTGCCCGTGGGCCTGGGGGCTCCTGGGCAGGAGCCGGGGAAAGTAGGAGCCTGTGGACGGCAGCGTGGGCGAAGCCCTTGCTCCCAGCCCTGCCCAGCTGTTCCAGAGGCTGGCTGAGGGCCCAGGATGGCTGGACCCCTTGCCCAGTGCTGCCCATTGTCCGCCTGCCTTGCCTGGGAAGTGGCCTGATTTGATCCCGAGGGGAGCGGAGTGCAGCGCTTGCAGGGACCTGGGTTCCCATGGCTCTGAGTGTCTGGAAGGTCAGATTGTCCTGGGGTGAGCGTGAGCTCCCCCCTTGCACACGTGCACTGTGGCAGCCCACGGCTCTGCTCTCGGGGTCTCCCGGAGGATGGAGCAGCTGCCAAGAGTCCTGGCCCCATGGTGTTTAAGTTTCTCAGCCTGGCGATCCCTGTGCGAGGGCATTTGGCACCAGGCCAGAGGGGCAGGCGGGGCTGCTTTTCGTGTGTTGGTGGCATCTGGTTTGGTCCGCTGGGAGGTCAGTGGGGAGGCATGGACCCAGGAGCTCTGGTTGGAGATCTGGCAGACCTGGGATTGAACTGGGGCCTTCTACCAAGCAGCCTTCTACCGAGCAGCTCCAGCTGTGAGGCTAGACGAGCCTCTGGGCCTCTCTGGACTTGGTTGCACATCTGTGAAAGCCGCCGGCCTCTGCAGGTTATGCAGATGAGCACGGGTGTGTGTGCAGATGCCAAGTGTGAGAGGAGTGGTTGTCGCTGTGATTGGTATAAAGAGCCATTTTAGGGGTGCCCTGGTGTGGGGAGTACCTGGGGCAGGGGTGTTTTGTAAGCTCCATAGCACGGGGATGAGTGTATACAGTTGGTGCTCAGTAAATGCCTCCTGTGGAATAAAGCCTCCTTAGTTCAGATTTGTTGTTGTTAGGTGCCTTGGAGTTGGGTCCGAGTCATGACAACAGAATGAAACACTCCTGGACACTGTGCCACACCCGGCACTGTGTCAGTGCCTCTCTGCTCTTCCTAGGGTTTTCAATGACTGATTGTTTTGGGATTCTTTTCAGGAGTGGGCTGCCAAGTCCTCTTTCTGTTTTTGCAGTGCTGGGAGTTGAATTCAGGGTCTCAGAGTGCGCAGACCAAGAGCTCTACCAACAGATCTAAACCTCAGCCCGTTAGATTTGATTTCGAGGTGGCAACCTAGTGTGCTGCACCTCTTAAAAACTTAAAATGAGCCACCAACATTCAGAAATCATCACTTCCCATAGAAATCAGATTTGTAGGCCAGGCACATGCCTATGATCCCAGCAAATCAAGAGGCTGAGGCAGGAGGATCGCAGGTTTGAGGCCAGAGGCAGCCTGGGCTCTTTAGTGAGACCCTGACTCAAAACGAAAAATAAAAATTAGGCTGGGCATGCAGCTCAGAGGTGGAAATCTTGCCCACCTTGAATGAGGCCCTGGGTTCAACCCCTAGAGCTGGGGAAAAACAAAACCAAACAACAACAACAAAAGCCCACAAAGAAATCAGAGTGGTAGCTTTTCAAGGTGCTTAGGGCACTTTGACAGCTTTGGGCCTGACCCCCAAAGGTTGCCCCTGGTTAGATAGGTGCCTGCCGAGGCCATTTCCCCAGAGCCAGGCCCTGGGGAATGGCCCCTTAGCCCCAAATATGTGCTTTTCCCACACTGCTCTGGGCTTGAGGTAAGGGCAGAGGGGAGGTGGAGGCCGGCAGCCTCACGCAGCAGGTGCCATGGGGGCTGTGTGTACTCAGGGGCCTTGGCTGGCCTGCTTTCTTGCCACTGGGGGCTTTGGCTTCGCCCGGCCACCTTCCTTCCTCTGCGCTAATTTCCCTTGACACTGGGCTGGCAGCTGGCTATTCGTGCCCCTGTGTCTGCTCCAAGCCCCAGTGTGCCTCACAGCCTGCCCTCCTGCCCTGCCTAGACCTGGTTCCTGCCCCAAGCACCAGTGCCTGGTCCAGGGCTGCTCCCTTCATGTGACGCTCCTGCGGGACGTGGCTGCCCCAGCCCCAGGCACTGTGTCCAGAGATGGCACAGTCCTTGGTCACTTTTTGCCTCTGGGGACTGAGAACACCGTGGGGAGAGAGGGCCAGCCTGGCGCACTGAGGTGTCCTGGGTCTGGCGGGCTGCAGCGGGATGAACCAGCCCTTTTGGGATCCGTGAAGGAAGGGGGCTGGGAGAAAGGGAACCAGCGTGGCTGAGCATTGCGAGCCCTGGTTGGTCCCCACCTTTGCCACAAAGGGTCCCTCATGTCCCTTCTCTGAGCCTTAGGCTCCTGTTCTGGGAAGTGGGGCCTTTTAGAAAAACAGTCCCACGTGGAGGCTGAGTATCACACAGATGTGGGGGGCGCCCTGGTCGAAGAGCACGTGGGGCTGAGGCTGCCCCCAGATCCTGGGCCGTCAGGACCGCCCAAGGACACAAGACTCACTGTAAAGCCCCAGGAACGCAGCGCACGTGGCATTTGCACGAGGGCCAGGCAAATGAATAGGCAGGGCACAAGCCTGCACTGTCTCCTCTGGAGTGGCACAGGCGGAATGGAGGGCGGTGGGCTCCTGGAGCAGGGCTGCGATAACGAGGTGTCCACTTGGTAAAAGAAGGGAGCCCCGAGTCCTGCCTCACTCTGTGGACACTGTGCACACAGGTGGATCAGACACTTGTGGGGAGCCACCTGGGCAACCTTCCATAGCGGCCGTGGGCTCTGTGTACCACGGCAATAGGAGGGCGTGTCTTCACTGTCAAGCACAGGAGCCACCAGCCACATGTGGCTTTGTGCCACGGAGGGGCTGGATTTTTACTTTGATTTCATTCTATTTATGTATTGTTCGATTGAGAAACACAGGGCTTACCTTTGTAGCCCACGTTGGCCTGGGACTCGCCCTCCTCCTGCCTAAGCCTCTCAGTGCTGGGATCACAGATGGGTGCCACCCTGCCCAGCCTCTGTAGCATTTATTCATTTATTTATAGTACTTTCCGGTTGAACCCAGGGCCTCACACACTTTGCAAGTGTTCTACCACTGAGCTGCGTCCCCAGCCCCTTTTTAATTTCTGATTTTTTTTTTTTTTTTGTGTGTGTGTGTGTGTATGTGTGGTACTGGGGGTTGAACCCAGGGCCTCGAACTTGCATGCTCTGCAAGTGCTGGACCACTGAGCTGCACCCTCAGTCCATTGTTTTACTTTCTGAGACAGGGTCTTGCTAAATTACGCAGACTGCCTCTGGTCTCGAACTTGTGATCCTCCTGCCTCCACCTCCTGAGCCGCTGGGATTATAGGCGTGCGCTTTTGCACCTGGCTAATTTCTGATTTTGAGACAGGGTCTTGCTAAATTATACAAGCTGTCTGGCCTCAAGCTTACCATCTTCCCGCCTCTGCCTTTGGAGTCGCTCAGGTCACAGGCATGTGCCACCATTCCTTTGTAATGACTTTGACTTCACTTGTGCGTCGCCATATGTGGCTAGCGGCTACTGTCCAGGGCAGTGCAGCCTAGAAAGGCCTAGGGCAGTCCCGCCCTCCCCATACCAGCCTTCCTGCCTTGCCCTTTTGCCTCAAATCCTGGGTCTGCTTTGTGTCCACAGAGTGGAGGACGCAGCGTGTCCCACGGCCCGCTGGATACCTGAAGACACTGGAGGTGCAGGAGCAGGGCCTGGTGGCCTGGGGGAGCAGTGGCCGTAGGCCCGGGGGTCTGCAGGCCACGGGTGCCTCTGCCCTGTCACAGAGAGACCGGAGGCCGGGCCGCAGAGAAGGCTGTGGCTGGCCCAGGTGCCCTGGCTGCTGAGGGCGCCGCGGGGCCGGGGTGCCTCCCAGGATGCCGGCCAAGGGCCGCTACTTCCTCAATGAGGACACCGATGGCCCAGGCCACGCAGCGCTCTACGAGAAGTACCGGTTCACCAGCCAGCATGGGCCGCTGCTGCTGGCGCTCCTGGCGCTGGCCGCCACTGCCTGCGCCGCGCTCCTGGCCATCATCTTCAGCCGCGGGGTGAGTCCTGTGTGCCCTGTGGGAGCTGCGCGCACACTTGGGACGCTGTCCTTGCCTTCCTGAAGCCTGGGTGCCCCTGCCCACTGCCGCCCCTGGCGTGCCGCTGGCGGGCCAGAGGTGGATCCGATTGTGATTTTGAAGTTGGGGTGGTTTTAGATGGCATGTCCATTGGCCCAGATAAAGTACTGTCACCTTGTTCCACCATGGGAGGAACACCTGAGTCCCACCTGGGAGGACCTGAGTCCGGTGGAGTCAGGGATGGCTGGCCCAGGTTACCCTTCCACACCCGGCAAACATCACTAATCAACCCTGGCACTCCCTACCCTGCTGGCCGCGGTCCCAGAACCGACACCTCGTAAGCACTGCTGTCCCTTCAGTCACTACTACCGTCATGGCTGACCTGCCCTGGCCTTACTACAGCCCCCAGCTGTGTGCAGATGTTGAACATTTGAAATGTGGCTGGGATGACTGGGAACCTGCGTTTTTCATTGATTCTTTTTGGGTTCTGGGTGCTGAACCCAGGTTCTCGCACATACTTTGCAGGTGTTCTGCCATTGAGCTGCACACTCAACCCTCCCTTTTTATTTTTATTTTTTATTTATTTATTTTTTTGCAGTACTGCGGGTTGAACCCAGGGCCTCGCGCCTGAATGCTCTGCAAGTGCTGGACCACTGAGCTGCGCCCCCAGCCCATTTTCTTTTTTTTTCACTTTTTGAGACAGGGTCTCCCTAAGTTACGCAGACTGCCTCTGGTCTCGAACTTGTGATCCTCACGCCTCCACCTCCCAAGCCACTGGGATGACAGGCGTGTGCCACTGTGCCCGGCCCTTTTTATTTTTTAAGTTGAGTCAGAATCTCACTAAAGTACACAGGCTGCCTCTGGCCTCAAACTCACGATCCTCCTGTCTCCACTTCCCAAGTCCCTAGGATGACAGACGTGAGCCACTGCGCCTGGCTTGCATTTCCCATTCTCTTGTTAACTAGGTAGATTTCACTAGCAAGTTCTGGGAGAAAACATCAGACTAGAAGAAGGCTGTTTATGTAAGGTGGCCAGTCCCCTTCAGGGACTCTGTCAGGGCGGCCGGCCCCATGTGGCTGTAACCACAGGACCTTGTTCCCTGCCATTCCCTGGATGGCTGTAGCGTCAGCTGTGCCTACCCAGATACGTCTTGGCATTCCTGGAGCTTGGGGTCTGCAGGAGACCTGGGCCTCCTGGGAGGGTGCAGTCACCCCGTGGGCTCTCCTGGGCCACCCTGCCCCCTCTGCGCCTTGGCTCCAGCGCCTTCTCTTGCGGGGCACCGCTCTCTGCTGCCTGCACAGGGCTCGTTCGTTCTCCTGGTATCAGGCATGGCCGCCTCTCCTCCAGGGCTGCTGTTTTACCCTAACCCTGCATGGCACTGGGGGACGATGGCCTCAAAGGACAGGGGTGAGGCTGCCCAGCTGGGCGGGAAGGTGCCCAGGGGAGGTGACAGCATGGAGACTTGAGTTAGGTAGAATAAGTGTCCGGGAGGGAGCTCAGCCACCCCCATGTGGAGGGCACTGGCATGAGGCTGGGTGGGCTTCCTGGAGGAGGGGCACCGTGCTGGGGACAGCCAGGCCACTCTGTGTCTGTTCTCCAGGACCCCTACGGGCACCAGGCCGTCCTGGGCACAGCATTCTTCACGCTGGCCGTGTTTGTGGCCCTGTCTGTGCTGGTATACGTCGAGTGCCTGGTGCGCCGGTGGCTCCGGGCCTTGGCGCTGCTCACCTGGGCCTGTCTGGTGACCCTGGGCTACATGCTGGTGTGGGACTCCTGGAGGAAGGCGGCCTGTGCGTGGGAGCAGGTAACAGGTGGGACTAGGTGCTCTGGGCTCCCGGGCCACCGTGGCCAAGGGGCGGCCCAGGGGCCCGTGGGTGAGGGCCCGGAAAGCAGAGCAAAGGCTGGGTTGGGCGCTGCTTCCGCAGGGTAGAGTGTTAGGGAGTCTGCCTGGGTCCCAGGTGGGGGAGGCTGGCTGCTCTGGGGCTCGGCCGTGGGCACAGGCAGCCTGCAGGAGACTATGGGTAACACTGTCAAGGCCTCCACGGGTCGGGTGCCTGTTGCTGGGTCACCACAGCAGGCTGGGGGCCGGGACAGGGCCATCCCAGAGACACGTGGTCCTGAGCCTCCTGACGTGCTGTCTGCAGACGCCCTTCTTCCTGTTCACGGTCTTCGTGGTGTACACGCTGCTGCCCCTCAGCACGCGGGCGGCCGTGGCCGTGGCCGTGGCCTCTAGCATCTCACACCTGCTGGTGTTTGGGGCGCTCACCAGAGCCTTCATGTCACCCAGCGTCCAAGCGTGGCTGCAGGTGAGGGAAGCTGGGGCTCCAGGGAGTCACTGGGGTGGAGGGCAGGGGGGGCTCCCCTACCTGGGGAGCTGGACCCAGAGGTGTGGGGACGGGGGATGGGGGGCTGCCAAGCCAGGCCCCCTGAATTGGCTCACAGACTGCTCTGTCCCACCGGCCTTAACTCCGCTGGCCTGGGGGTCTGGGCATGGCCGTGTGCGGTTCCGCCTCCGTTCTGGGCATACGTGCCCCGTCTGCGCCTTTGCGTTGAGCAAGTGACCCTCACTCCTAGTTCGGCCGAGAGATGCTCCTTCCTTCTGTCTGGCCGAGGGTCTGCTCCTGGGGTGGAGGCTGAGGGCTGGGCCCCCTGTGACCATTCTTGATGCCCTCCGTGGGCCTGGGGCCGTGAGGTGGCCACTCTGTCTCCCCGAAGGGCCTGGCTTCCCTGGCCTCTGGCGTCTGTGTCCTGCTGGGTGCAGAGAAGAGTTCAAGGCTTGGCCCGGTGGTCACAGCAGCTGATCAGACCAGCCGTTATGTGGGCCTCAGTTTCCCTGCCTGCTCCAGGAAGTCTGCCAGCCTGAGAGGGTTTGGGTCAGGGAATGGGGACAGGGGGGCTGCCACTGTCAGCCAGGGGGCTGGGGTGAGGGTGGCTGGGCTCGATGCTGAGCCCCGCCCTGGGCCACCCTCAGCTGCTGGCCAACGCCGTCATCTTCCTGTGCGGGAACTTCACGGGCGCCTTCCACAAGCACCAGATGCAGGACGCCTCCCGCGACCTCTTCACCTACACGGTCAAGTGCATCCAGATCCGCCGGAAGCTGCGGGTGGAGAAGCGTCAGCAGGTGGGCCCTGCTCCCCCGTTCCTCCCCTGTGCCTGTCCTCTCCTCCTACACCACGCACCCAGCTGCACCAGCTCCGGGGCCTCCCTCCCCGGGCCGGCGGGGCGGGGTGTGTGCCTGGCTGGGTCCATGAGGGACATCAGCCAGCAGGTGGGCAGGGAGGACGCTGGCCTGGGGCCTTGACGCCTCCGGGTCCCCCTGGCCCGCCCGCCTGTGCCCAGGAGAACCTGCTGCTGTCGGTGCTGCCGGCCCACATCTCCATGGGCATGAAGCTGACCATCATCGAGCGGCTGAAGGAGCGCGGGGACCGCCGCTGCGTGCCCGACAACAACTTTCACAGCCTCTACGTCAAGCGGCACCAGAACGTGAGGTGGGCGGAGCCGGGGGCGTGGCGGGCGGGCGTGGCCCAGGCGGGGCCTGACTGGTGCCCTCTAGGGCGTGGCTACCGATGCCCTCACTGGGACACGCAGCCTCCTTGCAGTTGGCAGGCTCAGCTCACACAGGGATTGGAGATGGGGGGGGGGGCCCTGGCTGGGCCTCAGTTTCCCTTTCTGTTTCCCAGTGGGGAGGGTCAGATCAAGGTTCTTAGATGAGAGGGTCAGGCTAGAGTTGGGGAAAGTTCAGTGTCCCTGTAAATCGTAGTGCTCCGTGTGAGAGTGGCAGGTCAACGCAAAAGAGGAAAATCCTCCACCAGATGGATCCACACAGTGTCTGCAACAATGGGCTTAAACATAAATAAGATCGGGTGCCTGGCACAGAATCGGGAAGTGTTTCGATCTGCTGTACATTGGGTCGCTATGAGTCAGACTTGACTCCACGGCACCTAATAACAACAGCGGTGTGAACAAGGACTTCTGGGTGGCGGGGTCTGTTCTGATGGTTCTCCACTGAGCACAGGCCCCCAGGGCCCGGCAACCAGGAGCCTCCCAGTCCTCATGCCAGGCTTCTGGTGATTTGAAGGGGCACAGGCTCTCCTGGGAGCAAAGTGTAGTGTGGGCGCTGGGCAATGCCAGCCTCTACCAAGGGGTCCGAGCTGCAGATGGTGGGATGCTTGCAGGCTGTGGAACAGAGGTGGGGCGGTAACCGCTCCCCTCCCCGAGCCTGGCTGAGTGGGGCCCAACTGCTGTGAAGGGCTGACCACAGGGGGATGGGGGGGAGAAGCAGGGATCTCTCCTGACCAGGGCTGAGTCCTCAGGGTGCCTGGGGCAAGTGTCCAGGTGCGGGAAGGGGAGGGCGTCCGAGCTGCCCTCGAGAGCGTCTGTGCCCAGCAGCAGGGCGCTGCCGACTCTGGGTCCACTCGGGCCTGCCGAAGCACGAGGCCCCTCCCGATGGCTGGGAGCGCCCTCCCACCCTAGGGCGAGGGTGGCTGGGCCTGACCCCTCTGCTCCCCCAGCATCCTCTACGCGGACATCGTGGGCTTCACGCGCCTGGCCAGCGACTGCTCCCCCAAGGAGCTGGTGGTGGTGCTCAATGAGCTCTTCGGCAAGTTCGACCAGATCGCCAAGGTGAGGCGGGCGGTGCCGCCCCGCCCCTCCACGGCATCACGGGCTGTCGTGTCCGCCCCACCCCCTCCACGGCATCACGGGCTGTCGTGTCCGCCCCACCCCCTCCACGGCATCACGGGCTGTCGTGTGCCCACCACCGAGTGAGGGCAGACGGGGACCTTGGCTGAGTGTCGGCGTCCTGTCTGGGTAGCAGAGGCTGGGAGCGTGGTGGGGGTGGGGCCGGAGGGTGGCCGAGGCAGCCAGATCTGTGGGGCCGGTGGGCATAGAGACAGAACACGCCCAGTGCGGGCAGTGGTGGTCTGGGGAGGAGGTGGCTCCACCTTCTTTGCAAGGCCAGCTGCCTCGCCGCCTTTCGTTCAGAATCTCCTCCTCCATGGTCCTGGATACATCATGTGCTGTGTGTGTGTGTGTGTGTGTGTGTGTGTGTGTGCGTGCGCGCGCATGTGTGTGTAAGTGTGTAAGACGGGAGCCCTAAGACAGACCCGAAGAGGGAAGGAGGGGGTCGGGCAGGGGAACAGTGCTGGCAAAGCCCCAAGTAGCTGGGAAGCTCTGGGTGCCAGGGGATGGGCGTGGCTCAGCGTGCGTGGGGTGGAGCGCGAAGGGTAGGGTCCCAAGCTCAGGCGCAGGCACATGGTGGCCAAGGATGGGGCTTGCCCTGCAGGTGCTGAGGGAGCCTGGTGTGCTCCAGGCGGGGTGGGCGAGGGTCTCACTGACCGCATGGTCCAGCACCATCCTGAGCGCCGGGCCCCGTGCTTGTGCAGCCACAGGCTCACCTGCCCGGTGGTGCTCACTGCCCACCAGTTATGTGTGTGTGGAGGGGGACCCAGAGCCTGGGGAGCGCCTCGGCCCTCTCCCTGGGGTGCCGCCCCGGCCTTGCCCTGGTCAGTCGCCTCCCTCGCCCCCCAGGCCAACGAGTGCATGCGGATCAAGATCCTGGGCGACTGCTACTACTGTGTGTCGGGGCTGCCCGTGTCGCTGCCCACCCACGCCCGCAACTGCGTGAAGATGGGGCTGGACATATGTGAGGCCATTAAGTAGGTGCAGGGCCGGGTTGGGGGCACTGCGGCCGCCTCACAGAGGGGGAGACGGCGGCTGGGTTGGGGAGAGGTGCGCCTGATCGCTCTGGGCGGAGGATCCAACCCCACCTGGGGCTCCAAGTCTTGCTTAGCGCTGGGGATGCGAGGTCGGGCAGCTGGGCTCCACCTTTCCAAAGAGAGTCTTAGTGACAACAGGTGGAGCTCAGGGCAGACAGCAGGAGGGCTCCCTAAGTCAGGGCCCCCCAGCTGGAGGCTCAGCTGCTTCCTGCTCTCCCCAGGGGCTCCTGCCTCAGAGGGCCGCCTCTCTGGCCCCCAGCTCCCCTCCTCTCTGGCCCCCAGCTTCCCTGCAAGGGCAGGGGTCTGCAGGAAGGATCTCAGGACGGTGGGGGCAGGGCAGGCGGCTCTAGCTCCCAGGGCCCCGGCTGGTGCCAGTTTGTCCTCCCTCCTGGAACGTGTCAGGCTTGGGCCACCAGGAATATCATGGCTTGGTGTCAGAGGCCTGCTCCAGCCTGGCTCTGTGCTACCTGCGTGGCCTGGGTGGGTCCCGCCCTCAGTGGGTCCCGCCCTCAGTGGGTCCCGCCCTCAGTGGGTCCCGCCCTCAGTGGGTCCCGCCCTCAGTGGGTCCTGCCCTCAGTGGGTCCTGCCCTATGGTGTGTGGAGGGCGCCCCTGGGCCTGTGCTGGCTCAGACGCTGGAGGGCTGCGTGCAGCCCCTGCCCTGCTGATGGATGCGCACTGTGGGCCGTTCCCCGTCCCTCATCCCTTGCCTGCTCATCAGAGGGATGCAGAGCCCCGCCCTTGGCTGGGAGGCGTCCTGGGAAGCTCTACCCCGGGGTTCCCTGTACTATGTGCGGCCGTGAGGCACGGGGCTATGTTTGTTGGAGTTGGGGTGTGGACGTGCCAAGGCCAGCCCCTGTGGTCCTTGTTTGGGCCAGGGGTCGGGTTGTGTCTGGGCCAGTCCGTCCACACCACGGCTGCCTCATAGGAGCCGCTGGGGCTGCAAGGCAGGGGCCACTGTGGGTGGAACTGCGGGCTGTCTTATTCCCACTTGCACGCCTGGCCGCGTCCCTGAGGCTGGCGGGGTGATAGGCCTCTGCCCCAGGCAGGTGCGGGAGGCCACAGGTGTAGACATCAGCATGCGTGTGGGCGTCCATTCGGGAAACGTGTTGTGCGGGGTCATCGGGCTGCGCAAGTGGCAGTATGACGTGTGGTCCCATGACGTGTCGCTGGCCAACCGGATGGAGGCTGCTGGAGTCCCTGGGTGAGGCTCAGCGGGGCAGAGTTGGAGGTGGGGGTTGGGGGGCTGGCTCTGGGCTGAGGGGTGTCGGCCTGGGGTCATGTGTGGATGCACACGCTGGATGCGGCGCCCTGGCAGTGAGGGCAGCCAGCCTGGGCTCGGGGCCTGTTTGGCCCTCCCTGCTGTGCATCCTCAGGTGGATGCCGGCCCTCTCTGGGCCGTGCTGCTTTATCTGACTCCATGCTCCCCAGCCGGGTGCACATCACTGAGGCGACACTGAACCACCTGGACAAGGCGTATGAGGTCGAGGACGGTCATGGGCAGCAGCGGGACCCCTACCTGCGAGAGATGAACATCCGCACCTACCTGGTGATCGACCCCCGGGTACGTGGGCCCAGAGGGAGAGGCAGGGGTGCCCCAGGGCAGGTGTACAGGGACAGCAGAGCGGGCGCCTGGGGACAGCCGCCGTGGGGGAGCGAGGTTTGCTCTTCACGCTGTGCCGAGGTGGGGGAGAGCCTGGCCTGGGGTCAGAACCAGCTTGTTGGGCACATTCTAGGCTGAGACAATTTTTCAGTGCTTTTCTGTGAAAAGGGGCCAAGGACAGTCCCACCTCCCTAGGGAAAGAGCTATGGTGGTGAAGCCCTTCTGGCTTTGCAGGTGGATGACTAACCCACTGGTTAGTCACTGGTTGTGTGTTTTGCTGGGGTCGCCCTCCCTGATTTTCCTTTTCCTTTTTTTTTTTTTTTGTGGTCCTGGGGGTTGAACCCAGGGCCTCACGCCTGCATGCTCTGCAAGTGCTGGACCACTGAGCTGCACCCCCAGACCATTTTTTTCCTTTTTGAGACAGGGTCTCACTAAGTTACGCAGACTGCCTCTGGTCTCGAACTCGCGATCCTCCTGCCTCTGCCTCCCAAGCCACTGAGATTCCAGGCGTGCGCCACTGCACCCGGCCCCTCCCTGATTTTCAAAGGCTCGTTTTCAGCATATGCTTTGGCTGCAGCCGGGTAAAGGCAGGAATGGTCTGGATGCCCTGGGCTGGGAGCTCAAAGGTCCCAGGCTCTGGCCTTCATCTCCAGGAGCTGGGTCCCTGGCTTCGCTCCTCCCTCTGCCCTGAGGACGCCTGGCATTGGCCCTTTTCCTTCTCTATGGTCACCCCTCCCACCCCAGCCTGCAGCCCACATCCGGGTGGTCCCCAGGTCCCCAGCTCACAGCAGGAGCCTGGGTAGCTTTGCAATGAAGGAACCCCGGGCTCACTAGGCGGCCACAGCCCCACAAACCCCCCTGGGCCGAGCTGCGGCCACCAGCCCTGAACTCCAGATGAGCAGCGAGCGGCCCTCCGCAGAGCACGCTTCTCGGGCGCATGGACAGTACCTGTGCCGCCTGGCTGCCCGCCTTCTCCCCATCTTTGACTCATCCTGTTCGTTCCTGGGGCTGCCAATTCAAAGGGCGTGTGGGGAAGGTCCCCGCCCCCTCCCCCCCACCCCTGCCAGCACCTCTAGGGGGGACCTGGCTGGGGTTACTTGTCTGCCTTCCACAGACAGTGTCAGGCAGGTAACCCCCACCCCTTCTCGGGCGCTGTGCATCGTGCACATCCCCACGGTCCCCCCAGATGGCACACCGTGCTCCCTCGGGGTTTCCCAGCCCTTGCCGCTCCAGGCTCTGCCTCAGCTGTTTCTTTGTAAGAGGCTGGGTGGGTGCAGCTGCTCGGGCGGGCTGCTTGCCTGGCTCCCACGCAGGGCTGGGCAGGCGCCTAACGACTCCCAGCTGGCAGGGCAAATCTTTGGGGCACACTTGTTTTTGCTTCTCGGGAGCTGGGGCGCTGGCTTCCCAGTTCCAAGAGGGGTGTTGGTGACCCAGTAGGGGATGGAGAAACGTCCCCACCCCAGACCCAGCTCGGCCTCGCTGCCAGCGCCTGGGGCCCCCAACAAGGCTGAGCCCCGTGTCAGCTGAGCTCCCTCGGGCTGGGCAGCCGGTGGCGGAAGGTTTGGAGGCTGCGGGTTTCCAGGAGGCTCATGGGTGGCTTGGCCGGCCCTGTCTGGCTGTCGGCTGAGGGGACCAGGAGGCTGTGCTCAGTGTCTGGGGGAGTCGGGGCCTCGGCGCGGCCCGGGGCGGCCAAGCTCGCACGGTGACCTTGGGGCTCTTTCTCTTCCCTCCCCAGCTCCAGCCGTGCCTGGTCACCGCGATTGGGCAAGGCCACAGGGGTATCATGCCACTTCAAGGGGAGGTTTGGGGCTCAGTGGCACAGCGCTGGCCCCTCATTCAGGGCCTGGCTCAGGCACTGAGTCCCTGCCATGGTGGGGCCCCCAGCAGGCACATGGAGGGTAATGGGCCCAGACTGGGGTTCGGGGACCCTGAGGGGAACTCCCTGGAAGGTTGCCTTGGGGCACGGCTGGTGCCTCGGTGGCCTGTCTCTGAGCGCTGGCGCCGGAAAAGAGCATGTGCAGGCCACGTGTGGCTGGGTGGGGCAGGACGCCTGTGCTTCCTGGGCCACCCCCAGGCTCCCCAAGACAGGCTGAGTGCCTGCCCAGGCCCAGTTCCAAAGAGCAGTGGGTCCTAGGGGTGCAGACTTAACCCCGTATTCCCCTGGGAGGCAGAGCAGGCTCTGAGGCTGGGCTCAGGGCTTTGGGGCCTAGGGTAGGGACGGGGGTGAGCTGGGGTCCCTTCTGTCTGGCCAGTGTGCACAGGGATTTGGCCCGATCCTATGGGTGGCCTGCACCCTGCAGGCTGAGCGGCTTCTTGTCACTTCCTCTTCTGCCAGGTCAGCCAGTGCTTGGGGCGGGGTCACGTTTCTAGGGGAGCCAAGGCGTGGCTGAGAGGGGAGCAGGTGGGACTGAATGCTTCTCTGTGTGCAGAGCCAGCAGCGACCCCCGCCCAGCCAGCAACTTCCCAGACCCAAGGGGGACGCGGCCCTGAAGATGCGGGCATCAGTGCGTGTGACCCGCTACCTCGAGTCCTGGGGGGCAGCGCGGCCCTTCGCGCACCTCGCCTACCGCGACAGCGTGAGCAGTGGCGAGACCCCCGTCCGCAATGGGCGGAGGCCCAAGGTGGGTCCCTCGGCCCAGAGGGCTGGGTCCCCCGAGCCACGCTTCTCCACAGTGGGGCGGTCTCTGCCCTGCCTCCCTCCTGAGGAGGTGGAGGCCCTGAGCTCAGGCAGCTGGGAAGGTTCCTGTCCTTCCGTCACACTCCCCAGTCTGAATTTAGCTTGCACAGTCTTGCCCTGGGCCAGTGGTACCAAAGCCAGGCCTGGCTGGACGAGGGCTGGGTGGAGGAATAACTCTCTCCTCCCTCCTCCAGGCCATCCCCCTGCGGCGCCACCGGGCCCCTGACAGGTATGTGTGCTGCCCACCCTCTGACGCCTTGTGCCCTGCCTGCCTGGCTGGGATGGGCTCTGGTCACCTCCTCTGCTCAGGGGTCCTTGACCAGCTCACGTTCAGCCAGGGCAGCTCTGTCAGGCCCAGCCCTGGCCCTCTGTGGGGTTTCCCAGGGCCTAGGCCAGGGTTTCTGGGAGCAAGATCGCAGGTTCCTTTTCTGGATGGCCTCTGTGGGGCGGGGTCAGTGTGCGGGGTGAGAGGACCCTGGGGGGTACTCTGGTCTGCATGGTACCCTTGGGCTGGGGGTGGGAGTCCATCCTCTGCCGGGTGGTGCTGGCCCCTCACTTACCCTGGGGAGCCTGCCTGTCCCTTCACCTCGCCATGTGAGCTTGGGACCCTCGCAGACACCAGCGACCCTGCTGGCCTGCCACCTCACCCACACTCCTGCCCCTGGGTGTGTGGGCCAGGGTCCCCGAGGTCACGCGAGGGGCCCCTGATTCCAGGACAGAGTCCCCCAGAGGGAGCGCGGAGGACGACTCGGATGATGATGAGATGCTGTGGGCCATCGAGGGCCTCAGCTCCACCAGGTGAGTCCGGGGCCGGCCTCTTCCAGGGCCTCTCTACCCCCGCCCCCCGGGCCCTCGTGTCGGCTCCAGCGGATGCAGCCGGCTGCCCATCTCTCATTGCCCCCAGGCCCTGCTGCTCCAAGTCTGACGACTTCCACGCCTTTGGCTCCATCTTCCTGGAGAAGGGCATCGAGCGCGAGGTGAGGCCAGGTTGGGGAAGCTGCACCCTGGGGGATGAGGGGAAGCCTGTGGGGGGTCCCTGCAGCTGGCTGGCTGGCAGATGGAGGCGGCTCCGCAGCCGCAGGCACTCGCCCCGCAGGCTTGGAAGGCTTCTGTGCCCCGCTGTAGCAGGGCCTCCGCTGGGAGAGGGTCCCGGGGAAAACATCCCAGGATCAGCCAGCACGGAGGGCCCCAGCTTCTCCTGCGTGGTGGCTGTGGAGCCCGCTGGCCCCTCGCCGGTCCTGGGCACACGGCACCATGTCACTTACCCTTCCCCCGGCAGCCAGGTGCGTGCCAGGCCTGGTTCAGACCAGAGCCTGCGCTCGTGTCCTTAGCCTCTGGCAGCCCTGGGTGCCTCGTGTCTGGGATGGATGGAGGGGGGCCTTCTCCCTGGGACTCTGGGCAAGGTCCCCAGGAAACAAGAACGTGGGCCTTCGTTGGCTGTGGGCTCCGCTACAGGGCTGTGGTCATTCTGAGGTCTCCGTGTGGAGGGACAGCTCTGGGGACCCTGGCTGCCGGTTCAGGGGCCCAGGCCCAGCCTTCCTCCTTGGCATAGGGTGAGGCCAGGCCAGCAGCTCAGACTTGGTCCCTGTCTCCAGGCTAGAGCTCAGGCGGAGGGAGGGTGGCTCTTTGGAGATCAGGTCTGAGGGCTGGGTGGGCGCAGGGAGCCAGGTGCGCCGCTCAGCTCAGAGGAACCAAACGGCGCAGACGAGGGCCGGAGGCGAAATGCCACACTGCGCAGAGCTCCAGGCGGCTGTGAGGGTTTTATTTGAAGGGTCCTGAGTATGAGTAGGTGAGGGAGCTGTGCGGACCCTGTGGGTGGCAGCCCCTCACCATCCCCTTGCTGTGTCCTCACCTTCAGTACCGCCTGGCGCCCATCCCCCAGGCCCGCTACGACTTCGCCTGCGCCGGCCTCATCTTCCTCTGCATCCTGCTTGTCCACGTCCTGGTGATGCCCAGGTCAGTCTGAGGTGGTCAGGTCCACGGGCGCCCAGCTGGAGGGAGGCTGGCCTGTGGGGGACCCCACTGAGACCCGGCCAGGAGCCACATGGTCTGCCAGAGGGGTCTGCTGTGAGGTTCAGTGGCTCCGGACCCTGGAGCCTCAGCCACTGGCCCATAGCTGCAGTGACCGCCCCTTACTTAGAACTGAACACTGCTCCCCTGAATGCCCTGCAGCTGCGCGGCCCTGGACGCACTTTGGCTGGTCACTTGGTGGCCTCTAAGATGTAGGCACTGTGGGGAAAGTGAGGCACACAGGGTTGATGACGTCCAGCCTGGGACGGGAGTCCCTGAGATTTGTGCCTCTGGCCCTGGGGCTCTGCTGCTGGGGGCCGGGGGAGAGCAGAGGGCGGCCCTTGCTGGTTTCTAGAAGGGCTTGTTGTTGTTAGGTGCCCTCGAGTCGAGTCTGACTCATAGCGACCCTCATAGGATTTTCAATGGCTGATTGTTTCAGGATTACCTTGGGAGTGGGTTGCCACCTCCTTCTCCCTTTTCTGCAGTGCTGGGAGTTGAATTGGGGACCTCAGAGACTGCAGAGCGGTGCTCTACCAACTGAGCTAAATCCCAGGCCTCTAGAAGGGCAGTTAGGCCAAAGGATGGCCACCCTTGTGGTTTTGATGTGCTTAATGCAAACAGGAAATGCCTTTATATAATATTTACGAGCCAGACATATGTCCCAAGGGTGGTGATGGCATTTTCCTTACACGTGCCCCAGCGGGGCCATGAGGTCCACCTGCTCCTCCTGTTCTGACCGCAATGTCCTTAGTGGGCCAGCTCCCCCGATTTTTGAAGATCCTCTCTGCTGTGTGCAGAGTGGGGCTGCAGGCTCAGCCCCCTGCACTCAGGTTTTCCCTCTGCAGGACAGTGGCTCTGGGCGTGTCCTTTGGGCTGGTGGCCTGTCTGCTGGTGCTGGTGCTAGGCCTGTGCTTTGCCGCAGAGTTCTCGGTGAGTGGGGGCCACTGAGCGCCGCAGCCCCTCCTTCCCCAGGGGCCCTGGCTGAGGGCCCTGCAGGCCGCCAGCACTGCTCTGCGCCCCTCACTGGGTGGGTGACTGGACCTCACGTCTCCCCAGAGGTGCTGCCCAGCCTGGGGTGTGCTGCGGGCCGTCTCGGAGCGGGTGGAGACGCAGCCCTTGCTGCGGCTGTCCCTGGCCGTGCTCACCATCGGCAGCCTGCTCACCGTCGCCATCATCAACCTGGTCAGTTCCGGGCAGGAGGCGGGCCCTGCGGGGACCCCCTGTGCCCCAGGCCTGCCCCGCCTCCTGGGTGGAGGAGCCCATCCGGGAGCCTCCAGACCTGAGAATCCCAGCCCTGCTGCATTTGCCGCTACCCCTCCAGAGCTCGGCGCTGGCCCGTGGGGTCCCCGTGCCACTTGGAGCTCCTGACCCTTTCAAGGACAGGATGTTTGAGCCGCCACAGTGTCCTCACTTCCTGCTCCTCCTCCCCGGCTCCCTGGAGGGCCTGTCTCGGCCTCTCTGGGCCTCAGTTTCCTCACGGGGGTGGGCCCTACCTGTCCCGCCCATGCCCAGTGCTGGCCACTGTGGGAGCAGCCCCGACTGGTGCTTCCTCCAGTGGCAAGGTGCCCCCGCCTGAGCCCGGCCCTCTGGGCTGCCCAGGACTGTGCTCTGCACACCTCCCGCTGTGCCTTGGGGAACAAGGGGCACCCCCGAGTGCCCATCCCGGCCACCTGCTCCCCTGCATTCCCTGGCCCCCCCAGTCACAGCCTCAGCCCACCCATGATGCCTGTGGCTGTGTCTGCCACCTCACTTGGCCGTGGCAGGCACTAGAGGCCTGTACCCTGGATCAGCCCTAACCGGGCCTCCTCTCCTCTGCAGCCACTGATGCTGGACCCGGCCCTGGGGCTGCCTGGTGGCAACAAGACGAGCCTGCCGGCCGCCAGGAGCAGGGACAAGACTCCGTGCGCCCTCCTGCCTGTGAGTGTCCGGCCGGCTTCCGGAGGCCGTCAAGGTGCCGAGGGGCCTGGCTCCACACCCCTGGGGCGGAGGTGGCTGGGTGGGCGGCACAGGGAGCAGGGGTCAGTGCCCTACACCTCTCCAGGAGCTCCCCTGCGCAGGCCATGCCCACGATTCTCTGCAGTGACTGATGGGGAAGCAGGGCGAAGGGTCACCGGGGGCCGAAGGCTCTGGTCATGGGCAGCCAGCCCCACGCCCAGGTCTGTGGTCTGAAGGGCCTGAGGCAGCAGCAGGTTCTGAGCTGGCCTCTGAAGGGCAGGAAGGTTCTGGGATGGCGAGGAGAGGGCGGTGTGAGGACCACTGCAGGCGCCCAGCCAAGCCGCAGCAGGGCTTTAGTGGGGGGCCATGTCATGGGGACGACACGGGGGAGAGGTGAAGCCGGGGTAGAGAGCGTGGTCTTTGCTCCGGGGTAGCTGGAAGCCACACCGTGACCATGGGCAGGAAGGTCTGGCGGCAGGCAGGGCCAGCTCGTGGCAGGACGCGGGTGACAGGCTGTTGGGACGTGTGTAGCCGGCTCCCTCGGCCTGGTCTGAGGTCCGCACAGCCTCGTGCTTTCTGCCCCCTGGCCTCCCTCCTAGCCCTCAGAACCCCCTTGCTAGCGCCCTTGGCTTCAGCGGCCAGGGAGGCTGCAGACACCTGGCTCTGTGCGCCCCATGGGGAGGGGGCTGGCGGGTCCTTCTGCTGCCTCCCGGTGACAATCTGGGGGACCCCCCAGTACTACACCTGCAGCTGCATCCTGGGCCTGGTCGCCTGCTCCGTTTTCCTGCGCATGAGCCTGGAGCTGAAGGCTGTGCTGCTCACGGTGGCCCTGGTGGCCTACCTGGTGCTCTTCAACCTCTCTCCGTGCTGGCAGGGGGTCTGCTGCGCCCATGGCCAGGGCGACCTCGCCGCACCCAATGCCACCCTCAGGTAGGGCCCTGGGGCCAGCTGGGCATGATGAGATAAGGCCTGGGCCAGGCCCTGGGTCCCCAGCACCCAGGCTTGTCTGGGTCCTAGGGGGGCCACCACTCACATTGCTCCTGGGCCAGCCAAGGAGTGGGAGGAGGGAGGGAGGCCGGAGCCAGAGTGGCCCCTGGGTCCTGGCTGTGTCCGGCATCACCAGGGCTGTGTGAGTTCAGTGGCATCTGGATGAGGCTCAGGCAGGGCTGGGCTGTGGGGGCTGCAGGGGTTTTGGATTGAGGGGCCTGGCTCCTTTGGACTGAAGCTGGAAGCGTGGGGACCGGAAGGACCATCGCCCGCCCAGCCTCGCCCTTGCCAAGACTGGGCCCTATGAGGAGCAGGGGCTGCTTCCAGACCCTGGCCACGGCCCTTCCAGGGTGACTTGGATCACCCCCCAGCCCCTTATCTGTGTGATGGCGTGTTTACAGCCTGCACCCTTAGATTCGCTTTATCTCGGCAGGGCCACGCCCAGGGCACAGCCCTTAGCTAGGCTGACTCCGCCCCCCCACCCAAGCCACGCCCAGGGCACCACCCTTGGCTAGGCTGACTCCGCCCCTCCGCCAGCAGCGCCCTTGGTTGCTCACCGCCAAGAGACCTGCAGACCATGATCAACTTCTACCTGATCTTGTTCTATGCCACCCTCGTCATGCTGTCTAGACAGGTGCGCATGGGCTCCTCATTCAGCTTCGTGGGCCAGGAGGGCAGAGTCCTGTGCGAAGGTCCCGGCCTAGCCACCCTGGCACGCCAGCACCGGCCTGCCGAGGCTGGGAGGTTCACACTGGCTGCGGGCAGGGCCAGCCCCGGGCACAGCTGGGCCGCCGGCCCCTTGCCGGGACACTGCTGCTCCCCTCTGCAGATCGACTATTACTGCCGCCTGGACTGCCTGTGGAAGAAGAAGTTCAAGAAGGAGCACGAGGAGTTCGAGACCATGGAGAACGTGAACCGCCTCCTCCTGGAGAACGTGCTGCCAGCCCACGTGGCGGCCCACTTCATCGGGGACAAGGCGGCCGAGGTGTGGGGCGGGGCGGGGCTGTGCGTGGGGGAGGCAGCTGCAGAGGGTGAGGCGGAGCACGGCCCCGACCTTGGCCTCCTCTCCCCATGCCCCAGACAGTGCAGTTAGAGAGCAGGCTTTGTGTGCGGCTGCAGGCAGCGCCGGCCTCCTAACTCTGCCCGGCGGCCCCCAGGCCTGTGCTCAGAGGCTTGTCAGCTGGACTTTCTGTGTTGATGGGACCCTGGATTTCCGCCAGCTCTGTGGGGCAGGTGTTTCCTGGACGGGATGCTGGGCCCAGTGACTTGATTAGGACACAGCACAGGCTCCTGCCCCAGGGGCTTTGGCCCAGCTGCACCCGAGCCCTAGGTGCTCAGAGAGCCAGACACGCCTCTCCCCCCGCCTGTTCAGAACCACTGGCTCAGGTGGCCCCACTGGTCCTCCTGGGCAGTTCAGCAGCTCTGGTGTCCTGTCCCCTGGGGGGCTCAGGGGCCACATGGTCCTGTTTCTTCCTTCTCTGCCGCAGGACTGGTACCATCAGTCCTACGACTGCGTCTGTGTCATGTTCGCCTCTGTGCCCGACTTCAAAGTCTTCTACACGGAATGTGACGTGAACAAGGAGGGGCTGGAGTGCCTGCGGCTACTGAACGAGATCATCGCCGACTTTGATGAGGTGCGGCTGGGCCGCGGGCCCAGTGATGCTCGGGGAACACACAGGCCTGTGCTGACTTACTCAGCACATCTTTCGTTAACGGCTGTGCTGGGCAGCCGCTGAGACTGGACTTAGGTGCTTCCAGAACATTCCGACTCTGGCCCGACCCATGCTGTCTGTGGCCTAAGGAAATCACTCTGGGCTCAACAATGCTGAGACAAGTAGCCGGCCTTCCTTGCTCTTTAAAAGGCTGGCAGTGTGAGCTACAGGGATGAGGGATGCCGGGAGGCCACACGGGTGCTGAGATCAGAGGGGAAGGCCTGCGGGGCAGCGGGGAGCCCCTGTCCTTTCCTTCCCAGCGGCTCCCTGTGTCCTGCAGCTGCTGCTGAAGCCCAAGTTCAGTGGCGTGGAAAAGATCAAGACCATCGGCAGCACCTACATGGCAGCAGCTGGGCTCAGCGGCCCCTCGGGCAATGACACCCAGGTATGCAAGACCCCCGTGAGGGTGGAGCAGGTGGTCCCCTGTCCGGCCACTCTGAGACCCATGAAGCACCGCTATATCCTGCCTGTGAGGGGCAGAGGCGTCCTGAGGATGACTGCCCATCGGTGCTGCTCCCCACGGGGTCCCTGGGTCAACGGTGAAGGAGGCGAGGGGACCGACCTGGCGTGCTGTGTCCCGCAGGGCCTGGAGCGGCAGCACGCGCACATCGGCGTCATGGTGGAGTTCAGCACGGCCCTGATGAGTAAGCTGGACGGCATCAACAGGCACTCCTTCAACTCCTTCCGCCTCCGCGTCGGTGCGTGGCGGCGGGCGCTGGGTGGGCAGCGGGGGGGCCTGTCTTAGGGAAGTTCCGGCAGCCCCTCATCCGACGAGGCCATGGGCAGATCATTATTCAGACATGCGCACACAGCCTAGGTGGTTACCTTTGAAAATTTTCAGACTATGTAACTGTAGAAAATGTAGAACTGTTGGGCACAGTGGCGCACGCCTGTCATCCCAATGGCTCAGGAGGCGGAGGCAGGAGGATCGCAAGTTCAAGACCAGAGGCAGTCTGCGTAACTGAGGAAGACCCTGTCTCAAAAAAAAAGTAGTGTTAAAAAAAAAAAAGGGCTGAGGGTGCAGCTCAGTGGTCCAGCATTTGCAGAGCATGCAGGCACGAGGCCCTGGGTTCAACCCCCAGTACTGCCAAAAAAAAAAAAAAAAAGGGGGGGGGGAGAACCAAAGTCATGGCTGAAAATAAGTAACTTCAAAAGTACAGAACAAAGCAAACTGACTAAACCTACCTCCTCACTGCACTGCTAGCTCAGAGGGTCCACTGGCACTGAAAGCCTATTTACTTTGGCTAAAAAGGAGGCAGGCAGGCACTGCAAGAGTTATGGTCAGACCCAGACCTCCGGAGTACTGGGGCTGGGTGAGCTGGCCAGGCAGGCCTTCTTACATCCCAGCGTGCTCTCTCGTGGCGGACCCAGGGGAGCAGTCCCAACACAGCCTTCATCGCAGCTAGGTTCTGTGGCTGGGGGCCAGGTTTGGGGGGCTCCGTGGGCCTCCTAAGGTGGAGGCCTGAGGCTTCACCCTTGTGATCGTCAACCGCAGACCTTATCCTTAGGCATCAACCATGGGCCTGTGGTGGCTGGCGTCATCGGGGCCAGGAAGCCTCAGTACGACATCTGGGGAAACACTGTGAACGTCGCCAGCCGTATGGAGAGCACGGGTGAACTGGGGAAAATCCAGGTAAAGACTCTTGAGGGAAGCGTGTGGCCATGGGGTAAAGACCTCGGAGGAGGCGTCCCGGGCCTGAGACCCGGCCCGGCCACGGGTGGCTCCGTGGCTCCTGCGACCACGTTCTCTAGAGCAGGCAGGCTTGCTGGCCGCTGGCCGGCTCCTGCCCTTTCTCTCTGAGACGTGGCTTGCTTCCGTTCAGGTCACTGAAGAGACGTGTGCCATCCTCCAGGAACTGGGTTACTCCTGCGAGTGCCGCGGGCTGATCAACGTCAAAGGCAAAGGCGAGCTGCGGACTTACTTCGTGTGCACAGACGCTGCCAAGTTTCAAGGGCTGGGGCTCAACTGAGGGCTCCTGCTGGTCAGTTTCCCTCCCTGGGCCAAGGAGAAGCCTCAGCCCCATGCCACTTGCAGATGGCAGTGTGTGGATTCTTTGGACGTGCACTGGCAGAATGCTCAGACATGTCTCAGGCCCTGCTTGAAGCTACGGCTGAGCTGTGAGGCGGAAACAGCCAGAACCTCTGTGCAGGTTTCCAGGTCAGCGGGAAGAGGACACTGGTGTGATGGTGGTTGTGCTGTGACCTTGGGAATTTTGTTCCAAGGGTGCTGGGGAGGCCACCTGAGGGCATGACCAAGATAGCCGTTCACGCTGGTGGCCTGTGAACATGCACAAAGGAGACCAATGCCCCCTAGGTCAGAGGCGGCCATGCCAGGCTGGCCAGTGAGGGGGAGTGCCTCCCTTTAGCCCAGCAGGACCAGCCGAGGGATTCCGAATCTCTCCCACAGGCGCTCTGACTCAGGGCACTGGTTTCAAACGGGAGAGAAAAACTCGACACTTGTTAGTTCTTGCCATCTCTGGCAGGTGTTTGTTTTAAACGGCTACATTATTAACGGGGGTTTTATCCTTATTAATGACAGAGAGGCTAGACAAGAATCTCTTCTGCCCAGTGAACTTTCTAACCACTGACTACATGTAAACAGACTGCTGCCCAGTGTCAGCGTATGGGATTAGTCCAGCAGCGGGGACAGTCTGAGGAATGTGGCTTTATATCAAGGCGCCACGGAGTGAAGCACTGGCTTAGAACCAGGCAGCTCTGAGGCAAGCCTTCTGGGACCACCTTGCAGCTCTTCCCTCACTACACATGCATTTGTGACCTCTCCCCTGCAGTCTTCAGCTGTCTTGGTTTGTTCTGCTGTTGAGAGGGTGTGTTGCTGTGTAGCTCAGGATGGCCCTAACTCCCGATCCTCCTGCCTCAGCCTTGTGAGTGTTGATTATAGACGTGCATTCCATGCCTAGCTTCACGTCTTTGATTCATGAGGAGAGTGCAATCTGGATAGAGGGGACTTGGACAACCTGTGGCACCTCCTGGCCTTTCCTGAGTCTTCAACGCTAACTCTGCAAGGCTCTAAAACCAGAGTTACTTGGCATGTGTCAGAGGTCCTGTCCCAGCAAACGGGCCGCTCACACGTACAAGGTTCTCGTTTAAATAAGTTGAGGCAAAAGCTTGCTTCGGGAGCCAGAAGAAGCCAACCTAACCATTCAAGGTGAGATGAGCAAACTGCCTGTTCCTTTCCGGAACTGACTCACTGCTGCCTCAGGAGCAGAGGTGCCCCCAGGGTCTCCACCATCACTAAGCTTCATTACATCGTAGGATTCTTAATCAGAAGCCGCCCAGGACCCTCCTGCAGGTACAGTCTTCAAATGATCCCACGGGGCCATGGCCGGGGTGCTATGGGCAGACACAACAGGCCTGTGGCCGGGGGATGACTAGTGTGCACACAAAGGTGCTGGGGGTCTAGTGGCAGCTCTTGTGCTATAGGAAGCTGGAGCCCCAACGCATACCGGGGTCTGCTGGAGAGAGAGCGGCCTTTCCACACGTGACCTTGTGTCGTTTGACTTCCATGAGCAGCGCACTGAACTCTGTGCTCTGTCTGGCTGTGGCCGGGCTGCCCAGTGGGCTGCGCTGGGGCCTCAGGAAGGTTCCTGCTGCTGCTAAAACGGAGACACATGGCAGCGTGTGGCCTCTCTGAGGCCAACACGTTTCTCCTCTTCCAGCATCCGAGTTACTCCTTTCCTTCAGCAACAAAAACCCCTGGTAGGAGCTTAAAAAGAATTGCTTACCATTCACGTTTGGCTCTTTATTAATCAATTAAAGCACTAGGTTCAGGTCAGAGTATGTGAACACAGAAATCACTTGCAGTAGTTAAAAAAAAAAAAAGGTACAAGTCCGCTTTGAATCACCAAGTAATCACTTCACAGGTGTCATTCTGTTTTATGACAGGACAAGTGTCTAACAGTGACCTCTATAGGTCAGACATTTGCTTAGACTTTCCACTAAGGTGACCTCAATGACTACTGAAAGGCACACCAGATCTTCTGGTTTGCTTCTTGAGGACATTTCCCGAGAGATGATCAGGGCGCACCTCGCGTGTGGAACAGGTCACTCCGCAGAAGTGTGCTTTGAGACCGTGCCCGTGATGACCAGTTTGTTCTGTGTATCGAGTATTTATGTATCTGTAACATCTGTTGTGAATGTTTGGTTTCACTTTTATAAACTACCAGTGTGTGGCTGTGTTTTATACATTAAATTAGCAATCTGGAAAACCTGACTGTCGTTAGATGTTCTAAATTTACGCATCTTCTTGGTCTACAGGAACTTAACCTGGGCCAAGCAGATGTAATGGGGAAGAATGGGTCACTGCCTAAATAATATTTTAAGGGCATTAACATCAGACTCTAGCAAGACTTGATAAAAAGATATACCAACTGACTTTCGATGGTCAGTGTAATATTCTAAGTAGGTTTTGAAAAGACTAGGTCATCTTTACATTTCTTGAACAGGAACAAGGTAAAGGAAAGTTAATTCTCAATGCTAAGTTCAAGTTGAGAGAATGAATATAGAATGGCTTCCTGTGTGGTGGTGTACGGGAGAATTCTGTAGAAGGGTATTTTATACTTGATTCAACCTATTCACTGAAGTAAGTTATAGCTATCCTGAATGGTTTTTCTTTACCTTTTAAACCGGTTATATCTTACAGATTATATATAATCACCATTTATCTCAGGCCAGTGACGTGACTGGTGACTGATAGGAGAGGACGAGGCTCATAGTCTCCTCCTTAAATGGCCTGGGCACTTGACCTTTGTATTTCAGATAAAAGTAATTACTTGTGAGAAACAGTAAACAAAAGTTCCGTTAAGCTACCATGGTAAGCCCCCTCTACACATTCGAGGATGATCTGGTTTCTCTTATCCTTTTGCTGTACTTCCAAATCACACCAGGAAGTGAGACACCACACCCCCAGCTGTATTATGGTGCCATGACTCTCCTAGTCTGCTCTGTGGGGAGTGACCCTGATTACCACAGACATCAGTGCCACTGGTACACAGGAAGGAGAACCACACTAGTGAATGGTACCAGTATTGTGTATGTTTCCCAGTTTGATGGGAATCCCACTGGATAGAGCTATTCTTAAAGTCTGTTTCTTACAGTGCTGCAGGTGAGGCACGAGCAGCATTATTACCACTCTGAAAGAACTCTGCCCGGGAACGGCACAGCCAAAGCCGTGCACCTAGCTCACAGCGCCACTTTCTAAAGAAATCATCAGGATGAGATCTGGTAAGAACTGTTTGGTTATAATGTGGAAAACGAGAGCCTTCTACCATATTGAGGATCTGCTCCTCTTGGTGCTGATCACAGGAGAGGCTGTTTTCTGATCTAGGCTTCTCTCCCCCATGTTCTCCTCAGACATGGCCCAGGGAAAGGTTGAGGAGTAACTTAGATGACATGCACAATGCTCTCTCAGTGCCAGGTTCAGCTTTATTACCCAGTATAAGTCCATTCTCTGGAACATTAAAACTAACTGTTCCAAAGTTTAATTAAAAACACAATTTACAAATAGTTAATGTCTTCTGAAAAGCATCTCCAAGTTTAGAATGAAAAAAATATGTACATAATATATAAGCAAATACCAGTCAGCCTCAGCTTCCGTCAGGTCCACACGTGGCACCCGTCGTCTGAGGCTCTTCACAGTCTGCAGGGAGGAGACACCGCTCAGTACTGTTCCCACTTGGTTGGAAACAGGGTGCTGGGGAGGCTCAGGTGGAAGAGGGCCTGCCAGTAGCCACCCCCCACCCCCCAACGGTAGAGCAGCACTACTGGGTCACTGCAGCCTTGCTGGGAAACGTGTGCAGTCCCTTCCTTAGATAAGATGTAAAGGGAGCTGAGCCCTTTAGTCCCGAGAAGTATAGCGGCCAAGGCTGACCGGTGCTGACCAGTGCTATCTGAAGGGAAGGGCTGCGGCTACTGCTGCTCACGGCAGCCTCCGCTCGCCCTGCTAGGGCACACGTACCTTCTGTCAGATCTACGAGGCTGTCTCTGAGGACAGGGGAAGGAATGGAAATCCCCATGGCCTTCCGGACTCCGTACATGCTGACAATGTCCCCCGGAGTCACTTGCTGCGCAAGTTCTTTAAGGTTGTTTGTCACTTGTTCAGCTAGAAGGAAGGAGAGAAGTAGCTGCAGACACTCGAAAGCGATCCCTCCAGACAATTTAAATCCGAAAGAACAGTAAGTGTGTGAACGCAAAGGACGCTGCCCGCGGCGCTCACTTCGTTACGCGAGGCACAACATACCCAGGTGCATCTCTCTGTACGAGGGGCCCAGGAGGCAGACCATGTTGGGGGGCGGCCTGGTACTCAGCCGCTCGCTCTGGGCCTCCTGGAGTTCCCTGAGCAGTCGCGTCGTCTCGTCGAGCTTCCTCTGGAATGCCTCGGCTTCTGAGCGGGAAGAAAACACGCACACAGGCTCGCTTGCGGGCGGGAAACCGAGTCCTGCGGCCCATTTGCTAGTTAGCCTACTCTCTTCCAGTGAAAGGACAGCATGGCCATGCGCGACAGTTCACTTCACCTGGCTGGCCAAGACTTCCCTGTGGTGAGTGGCTGCGTTAAGTGGCACCGACATGGCACCGGGCCTTGACTGCCTGTGTTGTGCAGCGTTTCCAGCCACCTGTGGCCTGAGACACTTACCTTCAGAGTCAAAGACTTCAACGGGGACACCGAAGTTTGTTACTGCTTTCAGTGCTGTGAGCCTGTCCTGAGTGCTGGAGTCCAAACGCCCTGCTGGCTCCACTTCTGCAATCTGCTTAAAAAGAAAGAAAGGCAACTGTTGGAGCTTGCTAAGCCGCATGCTGAGGAAAAATGCGTAAGATGACTTGTTGTTAGTAAGATTAGGCAGTCATTCCAGTCATTTACTTGGGAGTCATAATTTTGGTGACTATCAAAAACGCCTTCCAAAAATACCTCTCTAACATGCTATTCTCAAACACTGGCAAAAAAGGGCCCATCAGCCCCCACTTGTATTAGAATCACGTCTTAGGGAATCTGTACCACCGCGGCATACGGCAGCCATTCCAAAGATGAAGCACTGAGACTAGGTCACAGCCTCAGCTGTGAAGCGCCTCGGGTGGTGTCACCGTGCCTGGTGTTGTGGAGACTGGGGCTGCCCACACACTTGTGTTCCTCCTCCCAAGGCTGCCAATACTGCATGGGAGAAACAAAACCTTAAGGGCGGAAGTTTTATTTTGGAATCCTAAGACTCAGTTTTTGTAACCTCAACACTGATTTTTAGGCGTACATCAACCCAGGTAAGAAGTAACCGACAAGTAATCCTTCCGTTTCTACTTGGGTTTTATACACCAGGCTCAGTCAATCTGAACACCCGATTCTCCCATCTACTCATGGCTTGGAAGTACACAGGGCAACTTGGTGCTAGTAGGTCCGCGTGTGTCACCATTTCAGTTGGGTCTTCACAACTCTGCTCAATAGTCTTTAACTTCTTACCCAACTTCCTTTCCCATTTCCTCAAGAACTCTTATTCTTGCTCCCTCGCGAAATACCATCACACCTTTCTCTCTCTCTCTCGGTTTCATGCCTCCATTTTCCCTCTCCCTCAGTTAATGGGCTTGTGTCTGTCCAACCAGAAACCTCCCTTTAGCCCAGTGTTTCTCCAGTCATTCGGCACACCGGAGCCTAGTTCTGCCCACACCTGTGTTCCCCGCTCCTGCTCTGCTCAGTTTCCTCTTCCCTGCTGCCCTCTCCCCCCCGCTCAGTGTCCTGTCACGGGTTCCCACCTCACTCAGCCACTGGCCTTCTCCAAGGCTCTCCCTGGACGGTGTCTCTGATGACTGGCACAAAGCCACCTTTGCACTCCCGGCTGCCAGATCACACCAAGACGTGGACCTTGCCGTGCCAGGCCCACACCTCCAGCCAGGGCCCAGATGGCACTTGTCACACAAAGAACGGAATGTGACTTCCTCCCGTCAAGTCGGTCGTTCTCCTGCATATCCTCGTCACTCACCTCGCACACCAGGTCCTGTGAACTTTGCTCCTCTGGCACTTCCCAAGCCTGTGCCCCCGTCCTTTACGCTGGTGCGCTAGGCAGTCTGGGCTTGGCCAAGCCCCGTGGCTGTCTCTGGTGTTCTTAAGCTCCGCACTTTATCACAAGGGAAACTTCTGCCTCTCAGCACTGCACCGAAGATTCCTCGACCCCGGGGCCCCACCTGCGCCTCCGGCATAGCTCACCCCCTTCCTTCCTCTGCCTGTTTCCTGAACTTGCCTGACGGCTGTGTCAAGACCCACTGGCTTGGCTCTCCTGCTGCTGCAGCCACCAGGCACTGCTTGCAGGGACAGTAGGTGCTTCTCACCTCTGCCAGCCCCGGGTGCCGAGAGACCAGCACCTACACTGCATGGTACCAGCCATGGCCCTCGCTTCCACTCTCATCTACCACACGAGCTACTGCTAAGCTCTGTGAGGGCAAAATAAGTTCTTTTCTCCCAGGTGAAACTCGAGTATTTTAAGATAAAGCTTTATCATCTAGGTCTTCCAGCTTATTGTCCATTTAAGGAACAAAAAAGTCACCTCCATTTCTTTTGCAGTGTCAAGTGTTCTAGTCTGGCCTTCGTCTTCAGGTGATGACTGTAAGAATAAAGAAAGCAACTTAAGAATATGAACTACACCATGATGGTGGAAGTCAGAGTGAATTAACTATAATTGCCAGCAGGCTGAGGGTGTTTAGCGGGTTGGGGTGCTTAATGCTGGTGGTGCAGAGATCTGTGCCTGATCAAAAAGCTATCTACACGTTTAAGGAAGTATTGGGTAAGCAGCATATAAATACCTCAATTATGTGGAGGCTTTTCAACAGGTTAAGTCTCTGGCAAGGAAAAGGCAGGAAGGAACTCTAGGGACACTCGGCATCAGAGGACTACTGTAAGCTCTGCAGATGCCCATGTGGACATCTATCGACAACATTCTTTTTCTTTGAAACTGCATATTGTCATGTAACCAATTCCCAGTTTATAAAGTTATAACCCATGTATCCTTTATGTATAAAACTTATTTTCTGGCCTAAACTCTGAGAAGAACTGCTGAATCAAAGGGCAAAAAAGTCACATTCTGAAATATACTGCCATATTCACCAAGTAGAAGCAATTCAGTTGTAGTTAACAATCAGTTCAGACCGAGCCGATGGGAGAGTGACGTGACCTGGAGGCCGGGGGAGGAAGGCAGACCTCGCGCTAGGATCTCACAGCAGGAATCGCAGCATGTGAGGCACCAGGCCCTGGCCCGCTGACACGTCACCCAGGGGACAGCCCACGGGGACAGCTGAGGGCAGAGATGAGACACTGCAGCCACAGTCACTGTTAGGGTTAGGACTTGCAGGAGGCGCAGGACTCTACACGGTGACCCGAATATTCTGTAGGTCAATTTTCTACTACATCAGGAGGGACAGCTCGTTCTGGTCTCTATGCCAGGACTGAGTTTTTGCAGATTATAAGCTGCCTCACAGTTGATGACAGATAGCGTCTGAGGGACGGTGAGAGGCAGCAAAGAGGAAGCATTTTACTTCCCCATTGAGGTGCCTGTTGCTGCCCAGTAAGGGAGAGGGCACTCCCTATCCTTTTAGCCAGCCTGTTTCCAGCTACTAAGCAAGATTATCCTTCTTGTTAGAGTACACGGCACCTACTACAAACCCCATTTGAGCTCCAACTTCCCAAAATTAGGAGAGAAGGGCAGGACCATGGCTCTCACAGATCCTGGTAGCTGAGCTGCTCCTTTCTATTACCACTCGCTGTCCTCCGCCCACAGCCCCTACCCCGGCTGGATGATCGGCTCAGGGGAATAGAGTTCAGCTGTCACAACGGCTAATCCCTACTTTCATAACACTGAGTGACTAATGCTCTCAAGAGCCAACAATAAATCGTCTTGTTTCGTCAGCAGCATTCTTACCATTTCCAACTCCTGTAGGGTCCTGGAATGCCCTCCTTTTGTTAGAACGTCCAGTAAACTGTCTGCCATAACATATGGATAATCTTGGCAGGTGGCCAAAAACTCATGGATGCTGAAAGAGAGAGAGCTTGGCAAGTCACTTGCACATAAACCATCTCCACCAGCTTAATCCTGTCATAGCCAGCGACTTCTGTCAAATGCCCTTGGTTTACAGAACGTGATGCACAATCTTTAGTCCGGAAGCAATACTCCAAAGGACAACCAGACCCGCAGTCCTTGGGGCCTCGTGCTCCTGCTTTCTCTCCTCCCAGTGAGGCTCTCATTCACCTCTGGCTTTTCACACCTATCAAGAACCTCTCAAAGTTACCACCTCTGTTTGGATGTTGACTAGGCAGCTCAAGTTTGAAATACCCCAGACTGAAGTGCTGGATCTTCTCTCCAGGCCAGCTCAAAAGTGGCCCTCTTTTCAGTAAGCATCAACTGCAGCCAAGTCTGAAAACCCTGGAGTCGTCTCCACCTCTCTCTCTTATACCCCACTCCAGTGAGTAAAAAACCCTGCTAGTTACTGATCCTTTCTCAGCACTGCGACAGCCACTCCCTGGTCCACTTCTCATGTGGGTTGGGACAGCGGTCTCTCAGCTGCTCTGTCCCCTATGCTGTGAGCTCCGCACAGCAGCCCAAGTGCTTCCTTTAGAATGCTGCGCCACTCGTGATCTATTGGTAGCCTCACCACTCATCCAGAAAGGAACTCCACGTCCGTACACCTGCGACCACTTTCCCCACCGACCTCCTTCTGCTCCTTCCTGTGCTTGCTGTCTTTGGCTGCTCAGGGCCCTCCCCATCAGAGGGCAGTGCTGCCTTTCTGGGGAAGGCTTACCTAACCCCAGCACTCTCTCTTCTGCTGCTGCTTTCCTTGCTCCAAAACACTGGCACTGATGGGAGGGCACAGGTCTCCCTACTGTTTCCCTGTGGAATCTTCAGCATCTAATGCCTACAGAGAGTGGGCATTATGCACTGCCTATTTGTGGAACGGGGGCTGGGATTCAGCTCAGCTGGTAGAGGGCCGCTCTGTAGGCTCTGAGGTCCCGGGTTCGAATCCAAGCACCAGAAACATGGGAGAAGGATGTGGCAAGCCACTTGCGAGGCAATCCCGAAACAGCTACTGAAAAAACTCTGAGGGTTGCTATGAGTCGCATATGACTGGATAGCACCTAACAACTGCAACAGTTTGTGGAATGCCCGCGTGAACCATCCAGCAGGAATGTGTTCAAGCTGGAGAGGTCTAAGGGTATAGAGGGTTTGATCTGAAACCACAGCTCATCTCTAATGTAGGGATCATTGCTGTAGAACACAACGAAACCACACGTGCATACTCACACATAATCAGAGACCCCTCTGTCAGAGAGCTAGGGGACTGGTTCATTTACTGGGTTAAATTTTCTCTTTTTGGGGGGCAGTACTAGGGGCCTGAACTCATGGCATTGTGCATACTTTGCAAGCGTTCTGCCACTGAGCTGCCCCTGCCCCGGCCCCTTTTTTATTTATCTTGGTCTTGCTAAGTTATGCAGGCTGTCTCTGGTCTTGAACCTGTGATCCTCCTGCCTCCGCCTCCCAAGTGGCTGGGATTACAGGTGTGGACTACCATGCCCAGCTTGGGTTAAAGTCTTATACATAATAAAAGTTAACAAGATACCAGTGTAAAGAAGGGAAAATCAAAACTCAACATCCCATCCTTAGCCACGGTCTTGGTGAATGAGACAGTATCTCATGATTTTGAGAGTATACAAAGTGCTCAGCATCCTATAGGGACGCAGAAGCTACTGACCCCGAGAAACGTAGAAGGATCTGTATAGTGTGAGCCAGTCAAACAGGCCTCTAGGTGGGTTGCTTTGGGAATCAAGTCATCATGTCTTAATATCCCATAGCTTGGGGAAAATGGGCTGTGGGTTTCCAAGCTGATTAAGTCTGAAACATAATTCACTGACATGAAATTTTGTAGAGCTGGTGACACCTACTGACATTTGCAAACAACCAGCTACTGAAGGTTGAGTGTCAGTTGAGGTACAGAGCATCTTCAAACAGATATTTCTGCAGAAGCCAACGTTAGGGAGATCTGTTCTTCCTTTAAAGTATTTCATTTCCATTAAAGGATTACTATGGGTCAATGAGAACAAATGAACACATTTTCTACCAGTTGGATAACTTTGTAAGTCTGTCCATCAACTGCGTATTATATAATAATTTACAAAAATGCAGTGCTTAAAATACTCACTAGTGACTCACCTGAAATCACTTGGAAGGTCAGAGTCTTCTCCATAGGTTGAATAAATTAAATCAGAGTCATCCTTGCTGATATTTGCAAACGTGGAGTCATAATGTGGGGCATAAGAACTGTACGGTCCATAATTCAAGTATAAAACTGTTGATAAAATGAAATGCTATGATACTATTTTCAAATTTATATCAACCTATTTTCTCGTTTCATTAACTATTCCCTGTAACTTTACCACTACATTGACTGGCTTACAAATCTCAAAGATATTATCTCCTAAGCACATACAATTGTCCCTTAGCCTCCTGGGGGATTGGTTCCAGGACCCACCAACCGTACAGATACAAAAATCTAAGGATGCTTGAGTTATTTACATAAAATGCCATAGTATTTGCACAGAACATGCATCTTCCGGTATACTTTAAATCGTACCTACGTGACTTATAATGTAAATAGTTGTCATACCCCGTTTTTAGGGAAAAACGATAAGAAAAACTATCCATATTCAGTACAGATGCCATGTTTTTCCCTGAGTTCTTCTGACGTGTTTGGTTGAATCTGTGAACAGAGTCCACTGACAGAGAGGGGCCAACGGTACGAGGGAAGCTGCAACTCAAGGGCGTTATTCCCACAGAGAGACTTCTCCTTTTTGAACAGAATAAAACTCATTTTGAATACCGATGCCTCGTTTTCCAGTTTCTCTGAAGGTAATAAAATGACTGATATTGGAAAAATACCACCAAGAAAGCCAGCGAAGCAAGCAATGAGTGGCAATTACACTTCCTTTCCCTAACTTCCTGTAACAGGGAAGAAAAAACCGGCTGTCACTGCGGAGGAGCCTCACCTGGGGTTACTTTGTTCCTTTTATCCTCTTTGAACCCCTGCAAGGTATTCACTCCAGACTGAAGTCTTCCAGTCGTCATTCCCAGTCTTACGGGGCAGTAGCCTGGTTCTGAGGCATAAAACCGAGCACAATGAGGGCGCGCGCACGGCAACGATCCCCGGGGCCCTGCCACGCTTTCATGTGTGCTGCTGCAGGTCACCTGCCCAACGTGAAGGAGGCATGGCGGGCAGCCCTCACTCTGTCCATTTTAAGATAAGAAGATCTGAGCTCATGGAGGCAGGGATACAGCCACGATCAAAACCCTGCACCGCCTCATTACACTCTACCGCCTTCTGGAATTCTTACAGTCGTGTTACACCTCACTTGAAGATAAGATTTTTATTAAATACCTCCCACATCCCCAAAACTTAAAAGTTAGGCCTTTTCATTTTAAAGATGATGAAGGTAGTGTACCAGTAGAAACGTTAGTAAAAGACTAAAGGGGAAAATACCTGGACTAAAGATAGTAAGAATTCATAATGCATCAAAGACAACTAATGTGAATGGCAAGGATATTTTGACTAGAATGAGGAACAGCCTTTAAAAATGGGAGCTTGGTAAACCAGGCGATGAACCCCTGTACCTAAGCTCAGGGGATGTGCCGTAAGCAGAGACCACGTGGTAGGCATCCAAGAAGACAAAAATGAACGGTGTGGGAGAACCTGGTCTCCACCAGCACCCAACAGAGGGTGCCTTTAATCCTCAGGGAGTCTTGGTCTTTGTAGCACCATCGTCTGCAACAGAGGCTGGCACCAAGGTGACCAGGGTGAGGAAAGCACACATAAGAGACTCTGGCCGTCTCCAGCAGGTCTCCCTCTCAGTGCAGTCTGCAGTCTGGGTCCCTAGGGTGCACAGGCACCTCCACAGGCTGTGAAGCTGGGAAGACGGGCACGGGCATGTTTCACCTTAAACCAGCAAAGTGGCCTGCTGAGGGAGCTTTGGCCACATGGAAGTGTGCCCACAGGAGCTGGACACTTGGGGAACCAGGCCCGAGCAAAGACCAGACCCTGGCTTCAAAGAAAACACACATCTCACAGCCTACAGAAGTCAGCAGCATCTCACACTGTCAAACTTTCATAGCAGAGAGGCACTGATACAGTGTCGGGCATGGCGTGCTGTCGAGGTGTGTTCTGTTGTACGTAGAGTCGCTGTGAGTCAGACCTGACTCAAAGGCACCTAACAACAATAATATACTAGAAAGAGCAATGTTCTTGGTCCTATGGCATTTTCTCTGACCAAATACCATGAAAGCACAGATGAAATAAAAACTGAGCTTTGTTCTGAAAACAACACTACCTCCTTTTCTTTCATTAACGTTTACTGAATACTAAAAAGTTTATCCTTTCAATCAATCTGCAAATCCATCTAGCTCTCCTCTGCTTCATGGTTTTGCATCGGTGGATCACACTGCTATTGCCCCACCCCTTACTCGTGGAAGCAGCATCAACATCTCCTTAAGGAAGCTCTCCTTGTTTTAGACCCACAAACACCAGGTAGGCACCTTCTCTTATACACAATCATGGCTGACCGACTTCTCCTCTCTAGTACTTATTCATGACATGTACTTATGAAGTATTTATCCATGATTGACACCTCCTCTGTGATGGTTTTGTGTGTGTGCCCTCCTTCCCCAGTCCATAGAGTATAAGGGGAAGAGAATCGCTCATTTTGGTCCCCATCATACACCTAGCTTCACATATGGTTCTGAAGACAGAGCACTGCCCATAGCAGATAACGAATATTAGAGACTATTGCCTGAAGTGTAGGAACTCTGTTATTGTCCATTTCTATGTCCCCAGTTATCTCTCTCCTGACAGGATGGAAACAAATACTAGATACATTAACACTGAGTAAAAGTTAGACTGTTACCCTGAAACACGTAATTCCTAGAGAAGTTGTCTGTGGAGGACACAGATGGGGTTATCAGTACTCAGGCTTGTTGCTTTAAAAATGTTAACCCAGACTGGCACAAAAATAGACCTGAAGACCAGTGGAACAGAATTGAGGATTCAGAGATACATGAACGCATCTATTGCCACCTGATCTTTGAAAAAGGACCTAAGCACACAAATTGGAGAAAAGATGGCCTCTTCAACAAATGGTGCTGGGAAACTTGGATTACCACCTGCAGACAAACGAAAACAGACCCGTACCTCTCAATCTGTACGAGAGTTAATGTGAAATGGATAAAAGACCTCAACATAAAACCAGAAACCTTAAAATTACTAGAAAAAATGATAGGCAACACGCCTCAACACAAAAGCATAGGAAAACATTTCCTTAGTAAGACTCCAATTGCTCAGGAAACTGCAAGAATAGGTAAATGGGATTACGTGAAACTAAAAACCTTCTGTATAGCAAAGGAAACAACAGAGTTAAGGAAAAGCCCACAGAATGGGAGAAAATCTTCGCATCCTACACATTTGACAGAGGACTAACTTCTAGAATTTACAAAGAACCCAAGAAAGGAAATCCCCGGACAACAAATAATTCAATACACAAGTGGGCAAAGGAATTGAACAGACAGTTCTCAAATGAAGAAGTCTGTAAGGCTATGAAGCAGATGAAAAAATGCTCAATATCCTTAGCCATTAGGGAAATGCAATCAAAACAACTCTCAGATTCCACCCAGCTCCAGTTAAGAATGGCCAAGATCAACAAAACAAGTAATAACAAATGCTGGCAAGGCTGTGGAGAAAAAGGAACCCTCTTACACTGTTGTTATTGGTGGTGTTTAGGTGCCATCAAGTCGTGTCTGACGCATAGCGACCCTTATAGGGTTTTCAATGGCTGATTGTTTCAGGAGTGCCTCGGGAGTAGACTGACACATCCTTCTCCCATCTTACACTGTTGGTGGGACTGAAAATTGGTTTAACCACTTTGGAAATATTCAATACGGAGATACCTCAGAAAACTAAAAGTATAACTGCCATATGACCCAGCTATACCACTATTGGGAATATACTCAAGGAGACAAGTCATCATACCACAGAGACACCTGCATCTCCATATTCAATGTAGCACTTTTCACAACAGCAAGGACAGGGAACCAACCAAAGTGCCCTTCAACAGAAGAATGGATAAAAAACTATGGTACATATACACAATGGACTCAGCAATTAAAAAAAAAAAAGAAAGAAAAGAAAAGAAATAATGTCATTTGCAGCAAAATAGATGGAACTGGAGAACATCTTAAGTGAACAAACACAAGTTCAAAAATACCATATGTTCTCACTCAGAGGTGGGAGCTGAATCATACTTGGAGAAAAAAATCATACATAAAGTGATATATAAAACATTCATAATTAAACACTGAAGAAGGAACAATATAAAGAGTAGAAAGGAGGAGGGAGGGAACTAGCAGAGGGAAGTGAAGATTGCAAAAGGTGGGATGGGGAGAAGGGTCAGTGTGGAGGGATGAATGGGGAGAGGAGGATCTCAACGTAAACAGCACAACTTTCTGAGTACATTGGAAAAACAGGGGAACATAACCAAATAAGCATTTGAGTTTTACTACATATTAGCCGTGAGGCTCCACAGCCTTGTGGGTCGATCAAAGTGTTGCCAGAAGTGACGTGAAGGATGCACAATGGAAAAAGCCCGTGTTACATTACTTTGTACCCCATCATCATTTACTAATAAAGGGGAAAAAACCATTCACCTCAACTTTAAAAGAGAGGGAAAAAAGTTAACCCAGGAGTTATGATACGGATACAAATATCCTCACAGAAGGCTTTGGTCTCCAGCTGGTGGTGCCCTCATGGGAGGCGGGGCCTAGCGGGAGGAAGGTCACTTTGGGGTGAGCAGACTGCCACATGCTCCTACGGCCATGATGTTCTGCCTCACCATGGGCTCCAAATCAACAGAGCCAAGGACTGAGGATGGAACCCTTCGGAACTGTGAGCCAAAATAAGTCCTCCCCACCCTGAGCTGCTTAAGTCTGATATTTTGTTGCGGAGACGCAAAGTCTAACACACCAGGTGACTGTTCTTTGCCAAACAGCACCACATTCTTGCCGGCGCACTGAAAGCCTACCTCCCACAACAGGGTCCACAGGATGGAGAAGGCCCAAGGTGGTGGTCCCGTCAGGTTTTCTTCTTTCGAATTCACACTGCAATGACCCATAGTGTTCAAAGGAAATAAGGTTTTACACATTTCCTATGCATGAAAAAAGTCTCAGCTTAATCAAACTAACTTCATAGGTGCCTGTCATCATTAAACTCAAACAGTGACTTGCCTACCTGTCTTCCATGCATATAGGGGTTGGTGGGCTAGAGAAACAGGGTAAGGAAATCTCAGGACTTTAAAGAGCTATGTGGCCACCTGGTTCTTCCCAACTATTAAAAAAGGAGACTGCAGGTCCTGGGAGTAAAGTCATCTGCCAAAGTCATGCATGAGTCCACTTGGTTTTAAAGCTAACGTGCTCTAGGGCTGGGGATGCAGCTCGGTGGTAGAACAAATGTCCAGTATGCACAAGGCCCTGGGCTGAATCCCCACCACTGCGAACAACAAAAACAAAAAATGAAAACAAAACAACAGCCCAAGATCCTCGACAGGATGATTTCAAAAGATCAGAATAAAAATGCTTTCTCGTAAGCTTAAAAAGTAAAGAATCTTGTTCACTTTCTAACTTTAGAGCACGTTAACTTCACTGAAAAGTAAAAGCAACCCAGGAATACAGGATAGGCTTCACAAACCAATAATTTTTCTTCTGCACGCATTCTAACAACAAAGAGCACTAGAGGTGACACGGAATAAAGCACAGAGAAACTTGCGAGCTCCAGGTCTGAGGAGCCCCTCACCTGGCTGTTAGCCAGCCGCCGGGTCAGCTTCCCCCCAGACTCCTGCACGGCGCGGTCGATCTGCTCCTGCTCCCGCTCTGAGCTGCTGCTTTTCCACTTGTCTTCAAGCGCATCTCTGTCCTTCCTAAAGCACACATTCACACAGAGTAAAAAGATGTAAATAAGATGAAAACATTGACACGAATGCCCACTATGCATGCGACAAGTGGGAGACATCTGTACTATTGTGACCAATGTAAGCTTTTTCCCAAATGGCCTGGGAAGGGCCTTCATGACCCTCAGAAATGAAGGCAGCCCTAATATGGTGGTTACCTCCCTCCCTTTACTGGGTCCAGTGTTACTTGTCTTAAAACATATTTCTGGGTACGTTCACAGAAATGAATTCTACTTCAGACGTTATTGTGAAGGAGGAGGAGTAAATAATTTAAGTTCAATTAAAAAACCTTAAATCTAAACAGATACTTAAAATGTGTACATGTTAGAACAAAGAAACTTGTTACAAGTTTACTTGCTTTGCACTATGACAGCAGAAACCTTCGGTGTTAGCGTTACCCTTCTGCACAGTGGCAGCTGGGTGTGTGGCAGGCCTGGCCACCGGGAGACCATCAGCACCCTGCTCTGGCCAGGCCGATGTCCAAGCGAAGGCGTGCACACCTCAGTGGCAGTCCTGTCAGTAGGATCGCGAGTGTGCCTCTGCTGAGCCCCTTTCTCTTTATGGAATGAGACAATGGACACACGTTTTGCTCTTACACGAACAGTTCTGTTTGAACAAACTCTGACAACACGAGTCCCTAAAGGTAACTTCCCAGCTGTAAAATGGCTTGAATAAGAGAGCACGTTCAGAGCTGCTTTCGAACTGTCATGGCAGCACCCTGGGGCCTGGTCTTCCCTGGTGAGGCTCTGAATCAATCTTTCCCTCCTTTCTAAAAAGACAGCCTTAGTCTGCACACTGAAAATCACTTACTTTTTACTGTCCTTACTGGGACTTTTGAAGGCCTGTGCTTCCGCATCCCCGGAGTCTTCCCGCTCTCGTGGCCAGCTGCCACTCTCCTCCCCGGTCTGCGAGGCGTCTGCTTTATCTTTCTGCTTTCGAGTTTTCTGCAAGTCGGCCATGAAGTCTATGCTCTGCTTCAGGCTCTGAATTCTTTCCTGAAAATATTAAAAAACTATTCTTATAGTACGATTGTCATTCATTTTTCCAGCACAAGAGTTTGCACTTATCCTGCCATCATTAGGTGCAGTGGAGTTGGGTGTGACTCACAGAGGCCCTCTGTACAACAGAGAAAACACTCCCTGACACTGTGCCAAGCCCGGCACTATGTGCTTCTCTGCTATTCATAGGGTTTTTGATTGCAGATTGTTTTTGGGAGTGGGCTGCCAGGTCCTGCTCCCAAGCCTACAGTGCCTGGTATTCCCAGGTGGTCTCCTATCCAAGGACTAACCAGGCAGACCTTGCTCAGCTTCTGATATCTGAAGGGATAGAACACCAGGGTGGTACAGCTGTAGGCTACCCTGTCATTAAGTAGGGAAAAAACCAATTAAGTATAATTCTACCACAGGAGTTTTTTCTGAACCAGAACAAAGTTTATTCCTTCAGTTCAGATCATTTAATTTCCAGTGTAAGAGAAAGCATTACAATTTTACTGCTCGATCAGAAAGTTGGAAGAGGAAGTGTGAATTGAGGTTGTGTACAGAGTGGCTTATCTTTTGCAACTTGAGAATGATGAAGCAGTTAAAACCTGAGGCCTGCGAAGGGCCTTTACACTCTGGTATCTTATGGGGATTACTGATGACTGGTATTTTGATAGGTGTGAAAATGGCACACCTAAGGGAGAAGAGATCACTGTTGGCACAGCTCCCTTCTCAGAGTGGGTAATGTTCTTACCAAGGAAAAAGTCTTGTTTTTATTTTGTGAAACGCACTTGATTTTCCACTGCAACAACGTGCTATGAAATTTTCATTGTGGTTAATTAAGGGCTTGAAGTTTCTGGGTAAGTTTTAAAGAGGCAAATCTGTTCCCACTGACTAAGAGTAGCCCGGTAACTCTCAGAATCATCACTGGATAAAATTGTGAGTGAAGCCTCCTTAGGGCTACACGGCAATAGCAGGGAAAACTCTGGGGGAGAAGCAGAAACTGTAAAGGACAACAGGTCACTCACATAAGCACAATGCGGCGCACGGATGCCACATAACTCACCCTAAGGCCACAAAGCCAGGGACTAACCCGAGGCCCTTGTCAATCATCTGGGGCCTCTCCTCTTTACACTACTGCCCCGCTAGCGGTGCAGATGGTGAGATCCCCAGGAACAACAGATCCCGCTATTTTTACTGGACCTTTACTTCCCAGTTACGGTCGTGCATGCCTGTCATCCGGCACTCAGGAGACAGCGGCAGGAAGATCTCAAGTTCAAGGCCAACCTGAGCTACGGAGTGAGTTCCAGGTCAATGTGGGCGACACAGACCCTGACTTAACACCCCAAAAGTGACATATCTGACCACAGATAAAGGTACGAGGAGAAAGTTAAAAACTTGTTAATTTATCATCTCGAGAGGAACAGCGTTAACAGGTTTATCATTCTAGTTCTGAGCATGATATACTTCAGCAAACTGGTGTTATACTCAATATTTGGTAAAAAACATTTTTTGTCAAAAATTATAACTGTTTGCCCTTCATATCAATAAATATTCTTTAAAGTGTTTTTAAATGACTATAGTGTACAAAAGTACAATGATTTCATTAGAAATCTATGAATGGACATTTAGATTTCCAAATTTCCACTACAACTGCAAATGAATCTCTTTGGGACACTGTCATTTATTGCTTTAGGATAAGTTCCTAAAAGTGGAGGTCAAAGGGAACGAGCATTTTTAAAGCTCTTGATACTGCCAGACTACCTTACAAAAAGGTTTTACCGATTTGTTTTAGTGTTTGAAAATTTCTCTAAACCTTTGCCAAACTGAATAGTATCATGAAAACAAAATAAAGAACAAAGAAAACCCACTCAAGCTGATTTTTTCTAATGTCTTATTTTACTATATATTTGTCATTTAGGTCATCCTTACTTATCTGTATCCCTAGAACTTAAAATAGGAGCTGGCACATAGTAGCTACTCAATAAATGGTTAAACGAATAGGCTTAGATCACAAAAGGTTCTCAGTAACCTTTTCATTTCCACTCTAGAATTTTGAAAAAGAGAAACTACAATAAAGACATTTTGAGATTCTTATAATGGAAAAAACAAATGCTGTATTACTCTGTATCCCACCAACATGTACCAATAAAGGGGGGAGGGAGAGAAAAAGAACATTTTGAGATTTGTAAAAAATAAAAACATGTACAGAATCAAAATAATTCAGTTAGAGAAATTTCTCATAATTTAGATATGTTACTTATTCATGTAGAGTAAGTTTAATTTCACTTTGAAAGCAATGTCTTCTTTGGCAATTAAAATGTTTCCAAGTAAGTACGCTGTTTATTGACCCTCGATTTTACATTAGTAAATGACTGAAAGTCATTAGAAGTCTTTGCCATTAATATACCTTTTTTTTTTTTTTTTTGAGACAAGGTCTCATTACATTGCCAGGCTGGCCTTGAAATCCCCAATTTAAGCAATTTTCCTGACTCAGCCACCTGACATAGGTAACTTTTACTGGGCTTTCCCCTTTTACCAGGCAAGTTCTAGTATACTCCCTTCTTAGAGAACCAAGGCTGAGAAAGGTTGCATGGCATCAGGTTACAGTTTCTAAATGGCAAGAGTAGATTTTGAACCTTTACTGGACTGACTCCAAAGCCACTAGACTACAAATCATGCTGTTTGTGCTATATGCAACATTGTACTCAAGTATTTATTTAGGAGGGCTGGGATTTAGCTTAGTTGGTAGAGCACCGCTCTACAGTCTCTGAGGTCCCAAGTTCGATTCCCAGCACCACAAATATGGGAGAAGGATGTGGCAACCCACTCCCAAGGCAATCCCGAAACAATCTGCCATTGAAAACCCTATGAGGGTCACTCTGAGTCGGACATGACTTGATGGCACCGAACAACAACAACAACTAATTTAGGATGTCAAAAGAGTCATTCTTCATTAGTTTATTCTTTATAAAAACAGCACATCTATTAATTGTTACAGTTGGGCGGTAACAAGAAATGAAGACCAACTACTCGCCCATCTCTTTTCAACATGTTCTCCAAATAGCTCTGAAAAGCCACCATTCACGGAGGGACACGCCAGCTCTCTTGGAAGCCCTGCTAAAGAAGTGTTGTCTTAGGAGGTCTGAATTTAAACATTTTAAGATCACTGCTTAAGGATCTCCCCATCTAGAGTGGGGAGAACAGTCAGCAGGAACCCATAGCCCAAGACAGGCTGACCTCAACATGAAGAGATCTGGGAGAAAGGAAGCTGACTGAGAAGGGAATGCAGGGAAGAAAGTGTACTTTCTGTGCTTCCAACCTCTGACCCCCAGTAAAATCCAGGGAACACCAGAACCTTTTGCTTGATATATTAACTACATTACCTAAAGAAGAGAAAAATAATGGTAAATCTGAGTTGAATTAAAAAAAAAAAAAAAAAAAAAGGCTTTCCCCCAAATTCAATACACAAATTTTGAAATGCACGAAGACTGTACGGTGAACGTACTTTTACTTCAACAGAAAAAGCAGTTCTGGGTTTTGAAGGCTGGAATATGCCTTGGCTCTAGATGCCTAGTGTACTGCAAAAAGTGAGACAAACATTTTATATCACCATTTGCAAATTTTGTTAAACATGGGTTAATGGCTTAGTTTCCTGAGTCTTTAGGAAAAAGTGGGAACTGATGATGTCTAACTATCAGGAGTGCAAGAATGACTATCCAAATGTTTTTCTTTCCTTAGTTAAGTGGATCCAAAAATCTCTCAGAGCCACTCAGACATCTGCACACCAAGGCTTTTCTTTAAGTGCAAAACTATAATACAGATGATCACCATGTAAGTCAGAAAACATGCGTTAACTACACACGACTCACTTTTATCATCCTTTAACTTCCCTGAGGGGCTGGGATTTAGCTCAGTCGGTAGAGCGCTGCGCTGCAGTCTCTGAGGTCCAGAGTTCAATTCCCAGCACCACAAAAATGGGAGAAGGACCTGGCAATCCACTCCCAAGGGAATCCCAAGACAGTCAGCCATTGAATACCCTATGAGGGTCGCTATGAGTCGGATACTGACTCGATGGCACCTAACAACAACAACAACAACTTCCCTGAGTCTGAGCTCAACCTCTTAATTCTGACTCCCTTCTCCTTTCCCTGTCTCATCCTGACTCGTTCCTTCTTTGCGCAATCAGCCCCGCTTCAGCTGTTCTTTCCGCTGTTCCTCTCTAATTCCAGTTCTCACCTGCATCAGAACATGCATGCTGGAGGTCTTCTTGGAGATCACACACAAGAACTGCACCCTTTGCCTGCCTGCCTGCCATGATGTGGTGCCAGCGTCACCCTCAGCTGGGCTCTGTAGCCTCTGATCAGTGGGCTCATCCCATGAGAGCTTGTGAGAAAAGTCTCAAAGGATACAATTCGTCTCTCGGATCTTCCTTTCTCCCAGTAGATGCACAGTGATGACCTCAATTTACCTTTCAAGGTCTTGTCTCAGCTGTCACTAGATGATACATATTTTCCTGCTGCTGCTTATGGTATCACGTTTATGTTCTCATGTAATTTGATGACGTCATACCGGGCTGCTGGGTGGGTCCTTCTCCCTAACCTATAGCACCTGGTATTCTTAGGTAGTCTCCCATCTAAGTACTAAACAGGCCCGATCCTGCTGAGCTTCTGAGATCTGACAAGATTAGACACCAGGGTGGTCTGCAGACGTCAAACGCCTTATAATGCATTAATTCTTAGCCCTCAAGGAAGAACCTACACTGGTAGAGAAGTGGCTTTGAGACAGTTCCAATTTACATTTCATTTGTATGTTTTGTTTCTTTGCACTAGAAGGAGTTGTATGCTTTACCAGGAAGCACAGGACTGATGAGAATATTAAATCCCATCACTACAAAGGGAAACAGAGAGCTTGCCTCCTAAAAGGCCTCATACTTCACCCAATCTTATCTTAGAATCCAGGATGATGTTTCTCCCACAGTAGTAAGTCTATATAGTGAGTACCAATTCAAATGCCTCCAAAGAAATAATTATAAGAGAATGACAATATTTATTTCTATCAATTCCAAAGGAGAACCTCACTGTTTTTTGTTCTTTTGATCAAAAGCTCTTTTTTCTTTTTACTACTTTAATATGATCTGACAATAAGATAAGATCAACACTGTAGTGGATTTGTATCACCACAACTAACAAACATAGGGATAGATGTTATAATAATTATTTGTGTCAAAGAGTTTCTTCACCTGGCTAAGAATTTTCATCCCTGAGTGCAGCAGCTTCTTCGCGGCTTTATAATAGATGGTCTCTGGTTTGTTGTAAATCATGGCATTAGTACACATTAGCTTGAAGTTATCCTATGCAGAGAATGTTAAGAGGGAAAACACATTAGAACCAACTCCTCACCCCAAGTCTGAACCACTCAGGCCCTCTAAAAATTTTAAAAACACCATCACCCTTTTCTGTCACTGTTTATGAAACAACACTAATAGCAATTTATTAAGTTTAAAGACTCACCAGCAAAATAAACACTTCTAGGTTTGTTTCTAAATTCCCAAGCATTTGATAGTACTTGTGTATAAACTTCAGATCAACAATGAAAACTTCAATGGGTTTCTTCAGTATAATCATAATGCATACAAAAATAATTTGAAGAAAATTCATCTAATCTTGTATTTAATAGCCTACGCCGAGTAGTTCATGTAATTACAGATGATACTCTTAGCTTTAAAGCCAATGTTTTAAGTTTCCATTTAGGAACTAAATATTTTATTTTAGATTTTGATGAAAGCTGGGAATGGTGCTAGACTGTCACAACATTTTTTGCCAAATTCAAATTAACTGAGTAAAAATGTTCAAACATTTCTGTTATTTTTAAGTGTTTGGACACTACCGTAAATTAAGCACAATATGCAGAATATTCCAAAATCATGCCAGTGTGAAATAATAAAAATTCAAGGTGTTAAAACAACTGGAGCAGCCATATTATTATAGAACTGTACTTCTGGCTTAAGCCAATTTCAAATTATGTATATATGCTGAAGCACTTATCCCACGGCATTTTTTCATGATCGAGAAATTTTTACATCCATAAATGTGAGAGTGATTATGCAAAGGTCTTAGTGTTGTTGTTAGGTGCTGTCAAGTCAGGTCCCACTCATAGTGACTCTATACACAAGAGAATGGAAAGAAACACTCGCCAGCACTGTGCCATACCCAGCACTATTATCAGTGCTTCTCTGCTATTCGTAGGGTTTTCCATAGCTGACTGTTTTAGGGAGTGGGCTGCCACATCCTTTTCCCAAGCCTGGTGTTCCCAGGCAGTCTCCTATCTAAGCACTGACCAAGCTCGACCCTGCTTAGTTTCCAAGATCTGATGGGATCGAACAGAAGGTGGTATGGGTATAGGCTATGCAAAGGTCTTACTAAGTTGTAATAACCCAACAAAAAATAGCTGCATCCACGAACTTCTCCCAATCCAAAACAAAAACATTTAAGTCCCACTATCTCAAAGTGATGACAGTATAGAACAGTTAAGTGGAACAAAAATAGGTAAACAGAGTTCTGTGTAAATATATGTAAGTTCAAGGGCCACAATAAATGTGCTATTAAGTTTAAAGTGTATGAAGCACACGTGGATCCTCAGTCCTGGTTAAGCCTCTCACCAGCCAGGACTTTGCTGGGTTCCGGATCTCTCAGAATCTGATGAAAACTGTGGAGCCACCCCTCAAGTACGCACACTCAACACAGGTGAACACAGAAATTTTCGTATAATTTTAGCAGGTGCCTGGTCCCCCAAAGATATCCAGTTACTCAAAGGACCCGACAATAAGGATCTCTGGTATAGATGTTCTGAAAAGCTTCCATTCCATCAATAATTATTTCAAGGCAGGAAGGCAAGTGAGGGGAGACAGTAGATGACTATGTAGATTTCTGGTAAATAACAATTTGCCTATACGGTTGGCAAGAGAATAATGAGTCTGTGAACTGGCATAAGAGTAATGGATCATTCTAATGATTTAGGTCTGATCTGTAAAGGCAACTTTTACTTTTTTTGTTTTTGTGGTGCTGGAGATTGTTCTCAGCCTAAAGCAATGTTTAAGTCTTTTAAATCTTAGCTATAATGTGCGAGGCTTTATTGGGTTTTGTGTAATAGTAACTGGTCACTCAGGTTGGATCTTTCTGCACACTTTTCCCAATGTGGAAAACAACAAAGAGTTAACACACCCCGTTTCGGCTTAGGAAACTTAACCTGCTTAGACGTACACAGAGGATGCACTTCCACTCTTGCCTGTTTCCACAGGAGAGAGATCACAGGCAGGGAAAACCTCAGGCAGAAGTTCTTTTATATTAAGCAACAATAGTCTGAAATATGTTGGGGGGAAAAAAACCCAAAAAACAAAAACAAACCCACAACAGTTTCAGCCTAATATTCACCAGATGAAAAGCTGGGGGAAATTTCCATTTCTCAAAGAAAGAGAGAATGGCACTCAGGTTTTCCAGAGCAAGGAGAGTGTTACCTATACATTCAAATTCAGAGGAAAGAGAATTAGATGCTGGTGCTCTTCATAATTTTCAGCTGATCAACATGTGGATTAAGAGAGAGAGGGAGAGAGAGAGAACGTGGGAGGGAGGTGCACCCCCCCCCCCAACAACAACAGTGTTCACTAGCTTCCCCTCTGTCACAGACTGGGGTCTACCTTAGGTCAGGTGAGCACTATCAGGTTTATGTGAAAATAATGGCAAAATAGATATTATCTAAACCAGTTACGTTTGTGGTGGTCTAGTGCAAAGCAAATCTAAACACATAGTTTCTTTGTAAGATTAAAATGAAAATTGTACCCCTAAAATCAACATACACCGATACCATCTAAAGATGGAACAAAACCTCAACTATAATATTAGGCATTTACACTGTCTTAGAAGCTTTTTTAGTTTCTTTGTATGTAACCTTTTTATTCTTTTTTTTTTTCCTTGTGGTGCTGGGGATTGAACCCAGGGCCCTATGCATGTGAGGCAGGCACTGTACCATGGAGTTACATCTCTGGTCCTATTCTTTTCTTAAAGTTGAAGAAAATATGCTCAACAAATACAACTAAAGTAAATGAAAGGAAGCAATGGATTTTCATCAAACTAGAAAATGTGATTAAATTTTTCTTTAGTATTTCTGGACAGGCCAATTTATTTTATATTTTAGAGGATACACACACTTTATATGTCTAGAAACAGAAACAATTCGATTTTTCTTAAATATTAATTTTACTTGTATTAAGTTCAAGTTAAAAATCTAGCATCTTTTTATTTTAAAGATTTGGAAAAACACATTGTAGAACACACGGCAAACTCAAATTTTCACTAAAAACAAAAATAAATAAATAAAAGATAGCAAAACGCTTATTTCATCTAGTTTTCTATCACTAAGCTCATAAAAAACTTTTTCTTTCTTTCTTTTTTTTTTTTGAGACAGGGTCTTGCTATGTAGCCTAGACTGGTCTTAACTTGCTATATTGCCCAGGCTGTCCTCAAACTTGTGATCCTCATCCCTCTACCCCCAAGTGCTGAGATTATAGGTGTGTATCACCAAACGTGGCTATAGCAAACATCTTCTAAAGCAGACAAATACAAAGACTTTGGCCATTAAAATAAAAGGTCAAGGAGAAAGGTTCTGAATCCCAGATACGCACAAGACTTTGTGTACACAGGAGCTGCAGTTGGACTCCCAGTTTAATGAAGATGGAAGTTTCTTTTGGCTCACAGGCCACTCTACCTCTCCAATCAAAACGTAATAGTTACAATTACCTTTAGTTCTTCTATGGACTGGTAGTCATTGTTCTTGATCTTTTCTTTCATGGTGCTGAAATCCATTGGGTGTTTAATGATCATGGAATAACCAGGAGCAATAAAATCAGTCACAGGAAATGAAAAGAAAGCACTTGGGTCTTTTCTGTGAAGATATGTGAAAGGCAACATTACATTTTATTTCTTCTATAAAAAAATCTGGCAAAAAAGCAGAACTCAGATGTACACTTTAAGATGTAGAAATAATTAGTATTATTTTAACATGCTTTGTACTGAAAAATTGATGAAATGATTTTTAAGACTTTTAGTAAAGTTAAAGTTTTACACAGCAGTACTCTTAAGACAGAATCTTTCTCTTTAAATATAAAGCCTAATTAGCAGCACCTTCTATTTAAATAACCTAACTAATTGACCAGTGTCTTAGGGTAATCAGTACTGCATGTCTCTTATCAACGCTGGGGAAAAGGCAGAAATAATAACTACGAATGCACGCCTGTAGTCTTCCATATTAGTTTTATAATTAATAGGCTTGTACTCCTGGTTCATTTATACATAATTCCTCAATCAATGAACACAACTTTTATTGTATATATGAGTGGATGCTCAAAAGCAGTCCAGTACATTAAAAAAGGTCCTCTTACGCTGGGTGCAGTAGTGTGCACCTGTTGTCCCAGCAACTCAGGAGGCTGAGGAAGGAAGATGCTGAGTGTGAGGCCAGAAGTAGCTTGTATATCTTAGTGAGACCTTGTCTCAAAATAAAAAATAAAAAAGGGTTGAGGAGGCAGCTCGGGGGTGGAGCACTTGCCTAGCAGGCACAAGGCCCTGAATTAGACCCTCTAGTACTAGTGGAAAAACAAAAACCAAAAAAAACCCAAAAAAACAAAACCAACTCCCCACCAAAAAAACCAAAAAATAAAATCCAAAGTTCTCTTAATATTAACGCCTAAGTTTGGAAACCAATACTTTCTACCACAGGTTCTCAACTCGGGCTGTATATTAGAAGCAGAGGGCTGTAAGAGAAAATTCCAATGAGGTTGTGATAGGGAAGGTTCACCACAGACATTAAATCAGAGTTTCTGAAGGAAAGAGGTTAAGGACCAGCCACTGGTATTTCCTAAAATAATTAGTCATTTTATTATAGAGCCCCATCTAGTTTTAACCAATAATGGTATTATCAAACTTGACCAATTACATTTTTTTTTTTTAAAAAACCAGGATTATTTCTGAGCCTTAAGGATGAAGACTTCTCCAATCATTAAGGCTAATCAAAAGAATATAGCTCTGGGTTGTAATTCCACAAATGTTCTGAGCAATGCTAACATTTCTACACTTTGAACACTGCGTTAAATGGATGACTTCTTTTAGGGTGACATTATTCATCTACATTCTGGTCTTATGTTACAAAAAAAAAAAACTAAAAGACAGTCAAAGTATTTTACAGTCATACTTTCTAATTGGGATAGATTATCCAATACTTTACCTGTTTGTTCCTTTGGAACAAGCAATGAATGATTTATTTAAGTGCAAAGACTAGAGATGCCATCTTCTCAGCATCTTAACACAGACTGCACCAAAGGCTTTATCTCAAAACACATCAGTGATATGTTCTGCACTGACACATAAGTATAACCCAGAAGACACTATGAGAACACATACCCTACAATTATGAACCTCCTGTAAGTAATGTAAATATCTTTGGGTTGGAAATTAAAATTCAGAGTATTGAGACACATCAAAAATCAAAAGAATTATAATAAAGACTGAGTTCCCCTCTCCCTTTTCTTCCCCAGTAGTAGGGGGTTAAACTCTGGGCCTTGCACATGCCATGCAAATGCTCTATCACTGGGCTGCATCCCTGGTCCCCCTCTTCTTACTGTTAATAATTTTTTATTAGTGATTTTTTTTTAAGTTAGTGCGCACCTCCTTTTTTATTTTTTATTCTGAGACAGGGTCTTGCTAAGCTGTGCTGGAGCGTCTGGCCTAGAATGTGTGATCCTCCTGCTTCAGCCTCCTGAGTTGCTGGGAAGATAGGCATGTGTCATGGTGCTGGGCTCTTCTTTTTCCCTTCTGAGAGTTTATCATTGGTTTAATCTACACAATAAAAATTTTAGAACAAATGTCTTCATTTAAAAGAGGGGCGTCAGGCTGAGCATGGTGGCACATGCCTATAATCCCAGCAGTCAGGAGGCTGAAACAGGAGTATAGCAGGTTCAAGGCCATAGGCCAGCCTGCTCAACTTAATGAGACCCTGTCTCAAAAGTAAAGAGAGGGCTGGGAGTGTGGCTCAGTGATTGAGTGCTTGTCTACCATACATGAGGCCCTGGGTTCAACCCCAAGGGGCCTTGGGTTTAAACCTTGGCGGAGGGGCACAAAAACAAAAAAACAAACCCAACAACAACACAGCCTCCACCAGGACCCCCCAGCCAAAGGAAAGAGGAACATAAATCTTATAGGTGCTGCACAAATATATAGAAAGTGCTTCCATGTATTAGCAAAGTAGAAGTATGTGTATTGTTATTCCTGGCTTAAAGTTCTAACATCAGATATTACTTTAGAAAAAGACAATTTTGCCATTATGTAACACCCTTCAAGCTGCCAGATAAAACAAACCAAGTAAGAACATTTAAAGTCAGACTCCTGGGGTACTTCTACTGCCAGGCAAAATATTTACCATTCACTTTAAAACCAAGTATACTTGGATTTAGACCACAAAATGTGGCTTTAGGTAATCAGAAAGGGAGAAGTGGCTTGGATCCTCTACTTTTACCCTTCCAATTTTTGTCTTATAAAAACGTTGGAAAAACATTTACCTCTGCAATTGCCTCATCAGCTGATTCAAAGCTTCTTGAAGTGGTGTCTGTTCTACTTCTACAACAAAGACAGGAGAAGTATGTTAAAAAAGAATACTCCAGTACTCTACTTAGCTTTATTTCTATGATTTATCTGTATCTGTTACTAAACATCTCATACAGAAATACCATTTATCTTAAAATTCCATTCAAGGTTAAGAGTCTCAATTCAAAATTGAAGCTAATTTAAAGTTCTCATGCAGCAAGAGGGGAGTAAGAAAACTTAAGGGGAAAAAAAACTCCATTACAAAGCCCTTAGCCTTTAACTTACAAGCTGAAGCCCAGATCCCTTCCCTAGCTACAATGATTTCAGCCTCCTCATTCAGGACAGATAACTGAGTTATCCCAACCTTCTTGTTTGGCTAAAGAGCTTGTGAGAGGCTTCTCAGGAGGCAAATCTAATCTTATAGGGGGGTGACCCTGGAGGTCTTTTTCTGCTTCATTCTCCACGTGGTCTCGATCTCGCTTCTTTTTATCCTCCTAAATGGAACAAAGGAAGAAAATTTAGAACTAATTCAGAAACAATATCTTTAAATACATAAGTGATGTTAGTTTAAATAGGAAAAAAAAGATAACCTCTGAAAAGAAAATAAATTCTTAATGAGGAAATCCTAATGTATTTTACTGCCATCTACTGGAAAAGGAGAGAATAACGTGTTCATTAAAATAAATAGATAAATGATTCTCTATGCCAGAAATAACCTATTAGAAAAATAATACTAGCTATAAAAGAAATACCTGGGAATAAATCTAGCAAAAGATGCCCACACTCCTTCGGGAAAAATTATGAAATATTACTGAAGACCACAGCATAAGACCGAATAAAAAAGATATACCATATTCATGAAGTGGAAGTCAAGTTTTCTTGAAAGTAATCAAATTCAATGTAATACCAATTGAAATTGTAAAACAGGAATTTTCATGGAAACTGACAAGCCAATTGTTTATCTTGACAAGTGAATGATTAAGAGCAGTTTTGAGAATGGCCACAGTAAGATAATGTGGGGCTGTGGATGTAGTTCAGTGGTACAGCACTAGGTTCTACCCCCAGCACTGAAAAACCAAACCAAACTCAAAACAAAAAAAGATAATATATCTTACTGGATATTAAGTGTTTGTATAAAGTGATGGTAATGAAGACAAGGTAGGTCAGACAGATAGTCAAACAAACAGAATAGGTCAGTGAGCCCAGAAACAGACCCATAGGAAAATCTTTGTATATCACAGAGGTGGCATTATAAATCAGTGAAAAAAAGGGTAATGTTGGAACAGTGGTTATCTACATGGAAAGAGAAAATAAAATGATCTCGACTTCATTTAATACTCAAAAGTAAATTCCACATAGAGACTTAAACACACAAAGCAAAGCTTTAGAACTTCAGGTAAGTAAAAACTGAGACCCAAGAGTAGGGATATTCTTAACTAAGATATAAAAAGAACAAATCTTAAAGGAAACATTTGATAAATGTGAGATTTATAAATTTTAGTGCCTCAACAATGCCCATAAACCAAGCTACAAAAATGCATGCTGTAGACTGGAATAAAGTACTTCAAACACGAATACTCATAAAAGTATTAAAAATTACATTCCAAGCACTCACAAATCCATGTAAAAAGGCAAACCCAAAAGAAAATGAGTAAAGGCTTGTTGTTGTTAGGTGCCGTCAAGTCGTCAAGTCGGTATCCGACTCATAGCAACCCTCATAGGGTTTTCAATGGCTGACTATTTCGGGATTGCCTTGGGAGTGAATTGCCAGGCTCTTCTCCCATTTTTTTCGGTACTGGGAATTGAACTCTGGACCTCAGAGACTGCAGCGCAGCGCTCTACCAACTGAGCCAAATTTAGAGTAAAGGCTATCGTATATAATTCACAAAGGAAACTTGAAACTACCTTAAGGTCCCTAGGACTCAAAGAATTATAAAAACTAGGGAGACTGAGGTAGGAGAATCTTAAGCTTCAGGCCAGAGGCAGTCTGCACAACTTAGTGAGACCCAGTCTCAAAGTAAAAAATCAAAAAAGGGCTTAGAGAGTGGCTCAGTGGTACAACACTTGCCTAGCATGTGCTGGGTTCAGTCCCAATACTGAATCCTTCCCCCCAGACAAAACAAAACCAAAAAAGTAGAAGACATTTTACGTCTCTCTGGCAAAATTTTAAATGCCTGAAAATGTCAAGCTTTAATAAAAATGTAAAGAGATGGGACTCTGATACCACAGATGGGTGAGTAGATACAATCATTAGGAAAGCAATTAGCACTATGTAACAAAGCTTGCAGAATCCTTTACCCCATTTCTCAGCTATTGCTTTCCACACATATGCTCTAGAGAAACTCCCTTTCACAACACAGTATACATGGGAACATTTATAAGATTATTGTTTGAAATAGTAAAAAAAAAAAAAAAAAAGGAATAATTCACTGCTATGAAAAGGAAAATGAATCAGTAAACTATGATTTTTAAAAATATATTTTTTTACTTTTCATCAATTTTGTCTGATTTTTAAAAACTTTATTATTAACTTAATTTTTTCAGACAGGGTCTTGCTATGTAGCCCAGTCTGACCTGGAACTCATGATCCTCTTGCCTCAGCCTCCTGAGTGCTGGGATTATAGGCATTGAGTCATCATGCCCAACAAATTATGGCATCTTTACCTAACAGGTAAAGTAAATAAAATTTTACTATATCAATATAGATAATATTCAGAAATATAGTATCTAGAGAAAAAAGTTACAGAATCATTTGTTATAAGACCAGCTGTGTAAGTCTTCAAAATGTGTGAATGTATATTCTTTACAGATGCATACAAAATTAGGAAAGAAATGGTATGCACCCGATGCACACCATATTCAGGGCAGCAGTTGTAAGGAAGGAGGGATTCTGGAAGGATACATGAGAGGGTTCATCTGTGTCTGTACTCTCATTTCTTTTTTCTTTCTTTCTTTTCTTTCTTTTCTTTTCTTTTTTTTTTTCAGTACTGGGGTTGAACCTGGGGCCTTGCTCTTGCATGCTCTGCAAGTGCTGGACCACTGAGCTGCACCCTCAGCCCATTTTTTTTTTTACTAAGTTACGCAGAATGCCTCTGGTTTCGAACTTGTGATCCTCCCACCTCCACCTCCCGAGCCACTGGGATTACACGCATCACACTTTGGCAAGCATGGCCTTAGAGCTTTGTACTCTATTTTCAGGTTCCAGAGCACCTAATATGGAATACAGGACTGGTTTAAAAGTCCCAGAGAACAATGTTTTCAACTGTATTCATCATGTACCTGGTCCCAGTTGCCATTAATGCAGGTTGATTGGTGTCTTTTTTTTATAGCCTTACTACATACTCGGTAGCAGTAATTCTTGTGTGGAAATTCTTGGGAAAGTCTGTATCATTTGCCCAGAAAAACTGGCATGGCTCTTTTGTAGGCTGGCAGTTTTAGAACATCTGTTCCATGGAAAAAGACCCATAAAAACCAGATTCTTCACATTTCAAGTGAAGAAACAATAGCTTCAAAGGCAATATGCACTCTGTGCTCCCCCAGGTGGAAAGAACAAGAGTCAGCCAACTTTTCTGTAAGTGGCCAATAGTAAATATTTAGTCTTTACTGTCCACAAGGTTTGCCACAACCACTAAACTCTGCTGTTGTAGCATGAAAGCCACACAATACACAACCACACAATACATAAATAAACGTGTGAGTCTGTGCTCCAAATAAACTTCTATTTACAAAACCAAGTAGTAATAGCAGTCTGCTCATCTATGTTCTAGAGGTCCAGCTTCATCCTTAAAACACTGCATTCTTAGGCAATGCACCTCACTAGTCCTGAACACCACTGCACCTCACTAGTCCTGAACACCACTGTAAGATGGAGATGTAACTGCTGATTATTATTTACCCCAGAGTCAATGGGACAGTCATGAAACAAAGTTGAAAAAGTACCAAAGGACGCTGTAGTGTCTCTGAACTACTCCCACTTAGTACCTTTACCTAGTAGCCTGGTCTATATAAACCACTTTATTTTTAAATACAGCAAAATAATATAGTACCTGGGTTAGCATCCAAAAAAAAAAAAAAAAAAAAAAAGAATACAAAAACACAGCTGGAAACTACCCTAAACTGATGGAGACATTGGAATCTGGAGAGCTAGCTCTGGTTCACCAATATGTGACCGTCAACAAGTTACTCCACTGTTTTAATCAGTTTTTCTTCTATACAGCAAGGGATTTTTTAGATCTCTCAAATTCTTCTCCACTTAGATTTCTGGTCCCAATTTTCTCTTTTATGATTCAAAATATATTACAGAATCCTATTGTGAATATAGCTTACTAACAGATAAATAAAACCAAGAATTAACATAGTTCTGGTTAACAGGCAATATATCTTATTAACTACTTAACAGAAAACTAAACCCAAATACCAGTGCCATTTAACTTTAGGTAGCCAAGGAAGAAGAGTTTACAGTACAGCTTATAAAATGGGTTCAAATTCTGGCTTTGCCACTAATAATGGCAAAGTTACAAATTCATGGATAAACCACACAATTTTTTGGACCCTAATTTTCTCATCTTCAAAACAGACAAAACAATGTAACCTCAAAGGACTGTCTGGAGGACTAGGGTATATAAAATTTTAGCATCTCGCCTAGTACATAATGGGTATTCATTCAATAGATGAATGAGGCTCTGTTGTGTGATTACACAGAGACAGATAAGACATGCACGATCCTGCTCTCATGCAGCTCCAGTGTTAACAGCAGAGACGGACGTTAAACAACTCATTAAAAAAACAGATTTCCAGGACAGAATTACTGAGCGGTCTAATTTAGACTGAAGAAGTATAGAAAGGCCTCTAGGAGAAACTAATACCTAACCCCAAGCTGAAAGAGAGACAGCCTAGGCAGGTTTAAGGACGGGCAGGAACAGCACTGCAGGCAGAGGGGACATGCTGTGCACACGAAGGTCTGCGGAAGGGAAAGAACGGAGGCTGTTGCCATCATTAAACACACACTGGGCTCATTTAATAGGAGGTCCATATTTGTGACGTGATGGTAAGTTATTTCTAACACCAAAAAGCAATTTTTGCTCAAATTATTACTATTATATCCCTCAATGCCCTATATTATAGACACACTTTCCTGTCCCAGTGGAGTCTCCTGTGGCAGGAGCCCTCCTCTAATTCAGCTTTGTACCCTAAGCTCAACAACGCCTAATACGTTGCTGTTGGTAGGTGCTGCTGAGTAGGGTCTAGGATTGGCTAAGTAAGTACTTGCAGAATTAACTACAGGAGCCAGCATGAAACAGGAATATGAATGTATAAAAATTAACGACTCACGTCTTAATAAGAACTACCCTATAGATGGACTATTTTTGGAGGATACATACATGGATATGTTACGTATACATACATATACATACAAATGATACTTCCAATATGTACAACATGTATATACATATAAATTATACTTCTAATATGTAAAAAATGTTTGATATGTTTGAATTCCCCTTTAAAAGCTGAAACCAATAAAAAATGAGTGTCATTGCCTTGGGGCTATGCCTCATTTTGGGGCCTGGATTGAAAATAGCATTTGCCATCAGGGTTTCAAACCTATCAAAAATTGAGTTGAGGTTTAAGTGTGGATTGTGTTAATTTTTTTTTCAATTTTTAAATAGCTAATACAAGCCACCACCAATAACAAAAGAAAACACAAAACATAAAAAGCTGATCCTGAACCCAATTTTTCACTGGGTTTGGTATGACGCCCTGCTATTTACACACAGGATTTAAACCTAAACACTCTAAATCTGAACATGCTGAACGCTCGGCCAAACCTGAACCCAATTTTTCATGGGTTTGAAGCCCTGTCTGCCCCACAGGTTGGCTGTTACCTCTACGACGTCTTCCCCAGCTCCCCACGGCAGAATCAGAAACGTTTCCCCCTGGATTCCTGGAATACTTTATTCGTACCTCTATTAGGATTACCAGGCTATGAAGTTTATCTCTCCTTTCATATCTGATTCCTCAGCCCAAACCTTAGCTCCTGTGGGATTCTTCAACCTATTTATCTATCTGATTTATCTTTGTCATTTGAGCCAGGTGCAGTCTGGCCAGACAACAGCTATCTGGGTAAATGGATAAACAGCCCTTCTATGAGGGGAGCAATGTTACTCCTATGCCTTTAGAGAGGTTCTCTGTCTCTGAGGATCTGTGACTGTGAGGGCTTCTCAGGAAGCATACACACGGAGCAGTGACAGGAAAGAACGGGAATTTTCTGCCAAGCTGGGTAAGCAAGAGCAGCCTAGAGAACCTGCGTACGGCAGATGTCATACTGAATGATTCAAAATGAATTATGTTTTGACAGAATTTTCATTCTGCTTTATACAATCACAGTCATTTGCTATTCCTCTCTTCTCTACTGATAAGCGACCTCATTCTCTGTGCCTCAGTTACCTCAGCAATACCATCAGACACTAATAGTGCCTGCCTCATGGAGTTATTTATAAGAGTTAAAATAGTAAATATACATAAAGCAGAGAGACTGCCTGGCATATAGTGAACGTTCAAATGTCAGTCTTTATGAGTATGTATCCCCTTAGGAACCCAGCAGTGCTTTAATAAAAGTGTTTTACGTTACGACTACGCTTTTCTGAAGAACAAGTGCGTTTCAATATGGGAATTCAGGCCTCTTACCTGAGCTATTTCAGTGCAAAACATTCTAATTAGGTCCCCTAACATGGCTTCAATCTCTTCAGTATTTGTAAGACACTGTTAATAGATTAATATTAATAAGGCTCAACTTTCATCATTATCATTCTTCCACCTCCCAAGTGCTGGGATTACAGGCATGAACCACAATGCATGGTGCTAGATTAAAAACTCAGCACAAAGTGAGTTCTCATTTTGGCACTAACTGTGTGACTTTGGGCAAATTATTTAACCTCTCTGAGCATCATTTCCCTTCTGTAAAAAATAAGGTAGTAAGATCCAGCAATTCCACCCAAGTGGGACAGTAGAGTCTCTAAGAGATTTTTGTACAACTCATGTTCATAGCAGCATTATGTGTGATAGACCAAAGGTGGAAGCAAACCCAGTGTCCACCAACGGAGGAACAGATAAACAAAATGTGGTGGTATGCACACAACATGCCATTTAACCTTAAAAAAGGAAGAAAATTCTAACACATGCTACAATATAGATAAACCTGGAGAATACTATGCTAAGTGAAACAAACCAATCCCAGAAAGATAAACACTGTATAATTCCACTTGTCTGAGGTATCCAGAATAGTTAAACTCATAGAAACAGAGAGAATGGGGGTTGCCACGGGCTGGTGGCAAAAGGAAATGGGGCGTGGTTTAATGAGTATGAAAAGTTCTAGAAACTGGTTGCACAAGAACATCTCACTACTGTTGAATTGTACTCTTAAGATGGTACATTTCATGCTGTGCATTTTGCATAAGAAAGAAAAAAGGAAAAGATGATACCAATCTCATAGGACCAGTGTTATCATTTACATCTAAAATGTCCCCCAAAGGTCATGTCTCTGAACCCTTGGTCCCCAGGTGGTGGCACTGTCATGGGAGGCTATGAAACGCTGGGAGGTTGGACACACCTTTGCACAGGCGGGTTGCTGCAGGGGCCACTGGAGGTTTCACCTGGACCTCTGGTTCCAGTGGTGCTCTCTGCTCCTGATCTGTCATGACATGAGGTACTGTGCCTGAGGCCCTGCCCCGACACCCTCCTGCCTCTATGGACTAAGATCCTCTGAACCGTGTGTCCCAATAAATCATTCCTCCCATAACTTTGCTTCTGTCATGTGTTTTGCCACAGTGACTTACAGCTGACCAACACACGTGGTAAGGAGTAAAGTATGATACACACAAAGCACTCAGCACAGAACCTAGCAATGTCATATGTGCTTAATAAGTAGCAGTTATTTGTATTTGTGTCCAGTAATCATAATGGGCACACATATATGTGGTTACTTCACTTAACAATGATTTTATAAACACGTCTGTAACTTTTTTATGAATAGTTTTACCAATTTAATGGCCTACACAAAGTTCTACCTATTATACTTTGTTGCTGTTGTTAGGTGCCATTGAGTTGGGTGCGACTCATGCCAATCTTAAGTAACGCAGAAGAAAACACTACCTGACACTGTGCCATGCACATGAGGGTTTTCAATGGCTGATAGTTTTGGGATTGCTTTGAGAGTGGACTGACATGTCCTTTTTCCATTTCTGTCGTGCTGGGGATTAAACTTGGATCCTCAGAGAGTGCGGAGGAGCACTCCACCAACTGAGCTAAATTTCAGCCCTTTATTTTACTTTAGCTTTACTTAACTATTTTGTTGTTGTTGTTGTTAGGTGCCCTCAGGTCGGTATCCGACTCATAGCGACCCTCATAGGGTTTTCAATGGCTGACTGTTTCTGGATTGCCTTGGGAGTGGATTGCCAGGCCCTTCTCCCGTTTTTGCGGTGCTGGGAATTGAACTCGGGATCTCAAGAGATTGCAGCACAATGCTCTACCAACTGAGCTAAATCCCAGCCCCTTAACTATTTTACTGTGCATATACTACTTGCTCATATGGCATGAGAATTTTTCAGGGGCTATTATTTTATCTTTTACATAATATGACCATATGTGACTTGAAATGTAAGGCTGGATTTTTAGGAAAGGGTAATGCTATACAGAGAGAATTAACCCAGAATGCAAATTCTCTGCTAGTTGCTTAGCAACTAATATTTAAGAAAAAAACAACTCAACACAGTTTCACAGGGGTGATATCTAGGTTACTACCTGGTTAAACCAAGGCATACTAATGCTTTGGTTCGCATTAAATACTACTGTCTACAGGAAGAAATATTATTGGTCCTACCTGTTAGCACATTTTAAACTAATCAGGGCCTTACTACTCAAAAGAAAATCACTTACCTAAGACAACTCTGGAACATTACAGGGTTTTATGTTGTGTATGTGTGCTCCCCCCAAATTTTATATTTTCCTAAGTAACAAACTCCTCAGTTTTGTTATTGTTGTTAGGTGCTGTTGAGTAGGTTCCAACTCATGGTGATCCTAAGTACAGCACAACAAAACACTACCCAACGTTGTGCCATGCACACGAGCCCACTGTTGCAGCCACTGTGTGTCTTCTAATTTTGAATTGTGCCACACCAGCAAAAGGAGGATCCAGGGGCTTTACTCCATTCCCATCATTAAGGTTGACTCTACTTTGAAGAGTCAACTTTTCCCCAGTCATCTTTTGAATGCCTTCTAGCCCAGGGGGCTCACTTTCCACCACTGTATTTGACAGTGCTTCTTGGCTATTCATAGGGTTTTCAATGGCTAATTGTTTCGGGAGTCGGCTGCTGGGTCCTTCTCCCTAGTCTGTCTTAGTCTGGAAGCTCAGCTGAAACCTGTCCACCATGGGTGGCCCTGCTGGTATCTGAGATATCAGTAGCACAGCTTTCAGCATCACAGCAACTCACAAGCCCCCATAGCACAACGAGCTAGCAGACATGTGGAGATCCTGAGTTTTAGAAGGGTATAATTCTCCCCCTCATTTTCCCCTATTAAGATACATCTCCCAGCCTCCCTAGTACTTCAGGTGGCCAAGCGATTAAGTTCTTAAGAAGTCACGTATATCCTTTAGAAAGATACTTTAAAAGGGAAAGGGTACCCTTTACCCTTTTTGTGTCCATCTCCCGTCCTGCCACATGGAGCTGAAAGAAGAGCCACAGCCACTCAGGAACACATGGACTCCAGCTCTCCCCAGACTCACGGTACGACCTGGCTTTTGCTCAGGAAGAGACCAGTGAGTTCTAAAACTCCCTGGAGATCCAGGACACATCACAGAGAAGCGTCTGAACACCCTCTCCCTCAGCAACACTAGCAAAAAGAACCCCTCACCTCATGCCCAGTCTGGCCTATGAAAAAGGGATGACCCAAACAGCCTCTATAGCACCAGCAACACCCCAGAAACCGGAAATTTCCCATGGTCCCTAGCCCTGACTCCTGGGAAAGAGGGACCACGGGCAAATTCACTTCATAAGAGAGAAAATGAAAATTCCATCCACCCCCCGCCCCGCCCTACTCTGTAGGGCAAGGTGGTCAGACGAACCCGTGGATGCACATGCGTCTTAGTTTGCAATGGTATCAAAATATAAAAGTGGCTAATGATAATTAGGGGGCTGGGATTTAGCTCAGTTGGTAGAGTGCTGCTCTGCAATCCCTGAGGTCCCAGGTTCGATTCCCACAAAAGTGGGAGAAGGACGTGGCAATCCATTCCCATGGCAATCCTGAAACAATCAGCCACTGAAAACCCTATGGGGGTCGCTATGAGTCAGACCCGACTCAATGGCACCTAACAACAAAAACAACAATGATAATTAGAGACCAGTTAAGAAAGGACAGAGTGGTTGCAACACAGACTGGGAGACTATGTTCTAGGAGCTGATCCTGAAGGTATCTTTATGAAAGCATACAAAAGTGTGTACAATGAGCCTCACTGCAGCATTCCTTAGGAAGATAAAAAATAATACTAAACAGAAGTATGATATATCCACATATCTAAACACTATGTAATCAACAAGAATGATGAGACAATTGATAAAACAAGAACCGAAGACTAAGTACAAACAATGGTGGTGTGGTAACTGCCAGAAGAAAAGCACTAAGAAAAACACTAAGTGGGTAGGAATGGTGATTTCAGCTTCTAGTTAAAAATACTGATGGCAGGAACAAAGAGGACAGAAAAGACAACAATGAATGAAAGGTGTCAACAACTTGGGAGATGGAAGTCAAATGGAGTGCAGAACAGAGAAAGCAAAAAACCGCCTACACGCAAAGCAGAGATCTATAACAGCAGCCAAAACCCTAGAACTCTGGAAACGCCCGGAGCTTGAAGACATGAGGAATCAGTCTCCATACCCCAAGATGAGTCAAAAACAGGGAGATGCTGGATTGACGGCAGGGAACTAGGTGGTTCCAGAAGTATTGGCAATCAGGTGAAAGCCTTCTCCCACAAGGGGATTTTTCTCTGGAGAAACTGAGAAGCTCAAAGAAAGTAGCTGTAGGGTAGATTCCCCAATGAAATGATTAGGTCTCACTCCCAATACAATCTGCCACTGAAAACCCTATGAGTAGCAGAGAAGCACTGATATAGTGCCAGGCATGGCACAGTGTTGGGGAGGGTTTCGTTCTGTTGTACATATGGTCGCTATGACTTGAACCTGACTCAATGGCACCTAACAACAAGAATGTATAGAATTCAGATGGTTGGTTGGTAGGTGCCATCGAGTCGGTATCCAACTCATAGCGACTCTCATAGGGTTTTCAATGGCTGACTGTTTCGGGATTGCCTCGGGAGTGGATTGCCAGGCCCTTCTCCCATTTTTGCGGTGCTGGGAATTGAACTCAGGACCTCAGAGACTGCAGCGCAGCGCTCTGCCAACTGAGCTAAATCCCAGCCCCAGAATTCAGATGGGTTTTACAAATATTTTCATTTGGGAAGAATCAGTAAGCAGTAAGAAAACCAAGGAAAGCAATTAAGTAATCAAGATCAGATCTGTATATTTGTCTGCAGTGAGCAGTAATTTAAAATAATTGCTCAATATTGATTTAACCAGTAATTGTGATGCCTCTATACTATGAAAATGCAAGAAGAGAGACTGGGGTGTGGAGCAGTATAAGAATGTTACTTTAGTTGGGCACTGTAGCACAGGCTTGTAATCTCAGCAACTTGGGAGGCTAAGGAATGAGGACTGTGAATTCAAGGGCAGACGTAGTCTGCGCAACTTAATGAGACCCTGTCTCAAAGTAAAAAACTAAAAAATAAAATCTGTGTAGAAAGTTTGCCTTCAAACTAGAGTAATTAACTTTAACAAGTCACTTAGTGGCATTCCACATACGGATAGGCTCATCCTTGGAAAGAAAATTAATTATTCCAATTATTATTTTTCCCAGCGTGCAAATTAAGACACCAGCTACTTTTTATTTTCTATTAAATCAAAATGGTTAATAAAGTGCTTATTTCTATTCCTGGTGTTATGGCTATTACAAGTTTCTAATCACATTTCTCTTCAATCCACTCAAACTCTTTTTTTTCCTAAGACTGAGTCTAAGTCTCAGGATGGCCTTGAACCTGTGATCCTCCTGTCTCAGACTCTGGAGTGCTGAGATTACAAGTGTATGCCACCATCCTCAGTTCAAACTTTGTTTCAAAAGGTGAGGCATTCGTTACAGATCCGGCACTGTAACATGGGGAACACCAACACATCCCATCCACTTTGGAAACCACGACTTTCCACAAATCTCCAACAAAAAGGCTTCGGCAAACATGACTTTGTACCCTTCCTGGACCATTAACAACATTCTTTAAAGCAGCTGCTGAAACCCAGGACCTCCTCGATTACTCACTTGGGCGTGGGTAACGCGTGCCTAACAGTAAAATAAATAATGACTCCCTGACCTAGACGATTTCTCTCTCTCCACCCTGCAGCAGGAGCCCTGTGGCATCTGATGCCCTCAGATCTCAGAAGCTAAGCAGGGTCGGGCTTGGTTAGTACGTGGATAGGAGACCGCCTGGGAACACCAGGTGATGTAGGTTTGGGAAAATGGCCTGGCAACCCACTCCCGAAAAACAATCAGGCACTGACAACCCTATGAACAGCACAGAAGCACCGACAAGTGTTTCACCTGTTGTATCTTGGCTACTGATTTGAGGGCACCTAGCTCAGGTGGTAGAGCGCTGCGCTGCAGTCTCTGAGGTCCTGAGTTCAATTCCCAGCACCACAAAAACGGGAGAAGGACTTGGCAATCCACTCCCAAGGCAATCCTGAAACAGCCATTGAAAACCCTATGAGGGTCGCTAGGAGTCGGATACGGACTCGACGGCACCTGGCACCTAACAACGATAACAACTACTCTGCAGAAACGGCGCAGGCGGCGCGGCCCCCTTCACCTTGACTCTCCTCCGCTTCCTGCCCTTTTCCTCCCCGGGAACCTGCTTCTCTCCTTTCTTCCTCTTCTTCCGCTTCCTGTCCTTGTGTTTGTCGTGGTCGGCTCTGTCTTCGAAGAGGCTGGAGTCGTGTCCCGAGCTGCCCGTGGACAGCTCGGTGACCTCGCTCCCGCCCACCTTCAGCACCAGCTTCAGGGGCTTCTCCACGTAGTCTGAAACACAAGCGGGGCGCGGGGTCGGACGCGGGACTCCGGCGGCGCCAACGACGCCGAGGGCCGCGGGGCACGCGTGGGCGCCCCCGCCCCGCCGCGCTGCCCGAACGCCCCCGGGCCTCCCGGGCCACCTCCCCCCGGCTGCCCCCGCCACCGCCGGGGACCGGCCCCGTTCGAACGCCGCCCGCCGGGATCGGCGCGGCCTCGGCGGGTCGGGGCGGCCGGGCCGGCTCGGGCGCCCGCGGGTGACCTCGGGCGGGCGGCCCCCGCGCCCCCGCCGCCGCCGCCCACTCCCACCTTCGTAGAGGTGTTTGTCCGACTTATGCTTCTTGTGCTTCTTGCCCATGTCCGACCGGGCCCCGGTGCCCGCCCCCCGCGCCAGGCCCAGGCCGTGCGGCGCCGCTTCCGGTCCGGGCCAGGCGAGCGGAGGGCGGGAGCGGGGCCCGCGAGACCCCGCGCCGCGAGGCAGGGGGACGGCGCGCGCCCGGCGGCGCGAGGCCCCTGGCGAGGAGACAGCGCGAGACGCGCGGCCCGGGCGCGAGAGCGGCGGCGGGACGGCTAGAGGGCGGCGCACGGGCGGGAGAGAGGGTACGCAGCGCGCGCGGGGTGCGGGCGGCCGCGCGTCGCGGCCCCTGGTGGTCGGAGGTGGCGCTGCAGTCTGAGGGCCAGGGGGCGGGGCGTGGCCTGGGGCGGGACCGAGGATGGGGCGGGGCCTGGAGTGGGGGGCGGGGCGGGGCGGGGCGGGGCGGGGCCGCGGATGGGGCGAGGCCTCTTCTCTCCGCCCTCTCTCCGCCTCTCCCTTTTTTCCTTTTCTGTCTGTTTTGCTCTCTCTCTCCCTCCCTCCCTCCCTCCCTCCCTCTCTCTCTCTCTCTCTCTCTCCCCCTCCTTCTCCCTCCTTCCCTCTAACTCTCTTCTTCCTCTCCTTCCTTCCCTCCACTCCCTTCTTCCTTCTTTCACCGTCTCTCCCAACCTCCTTCCTTTTTCTTTTTCCTCTTTCCTCTTTTCTGGACTCCCTGCTTCTTTCCACTTTTCTTTTCTGTAACAGTATTTATTGAAGCCCACCCAAACTGGATACCAGATCCGGCAAACCCAGCACATTGGTGACTGTAGGATTCTAATTTAAAAAATACAATCTTATGTGATGGTAGGAAAAGGCCCCCAAGTTCTTAATTAAAAACAACCACTAAGTGTGACGTGGTTGTTTTTTGTAACATGTATTACTGGGATTTAGCTCAGTTGGTAGAGC